>APFE030097294.1:9524-70164 GCA_000404065.3 Pinus taeda
AAAAAAAAAAAAAAAAAAGGTGTTATTCCAGCATAAACACTTTTCTTTTTTAGCATTGTTTTTTATGTTTTTCAGGGTTTTTTTGCCAAAGTTCCCATTTGAGTTTATAGTTCTCGTTTCAAAGTTTACATTGTTTTTAACAAATCATATAGTTTCTAAAGTTTCAACCTTGCATATCTCATCAAAGCTAAATTACTACCAGAGGTGAAGAATCAACCCTTCTAATAAATCATAAGTAATTACGAAATTGCACCTGTTTAAGCAGTTTAGAGCTTTGGTCATCCAAAAAATTTAAATACCAACAAAAAATTATAGATGCTCTGACATAATTCTTGACCTAGAATTATCTTCAGAGGTATAACATCAGACTGGTTTCATTGCTAGGGAACAAAAAATCTTGAATTATTTTTCCCTGGGACAACAATTAAGATTACGTTTGAACAATGAACAAAAGGTTAGTAGGTTAAAAATCATTCAACTGGGGATTCCACAATAATAAACTAGCTTCACGTAGACACATTAGGTCTCTCTCGGATCCACAACTTTATTCTCCACTATCAAATCCTGAGAGACTGGTAAGACTTGCCTCTGTAAGACAAATACTAGAAGCCTCTACTTATGCTTCTGTAATACATCCATCTGAATTTTTTTATGAAATTGATCCCTTTAGTGTTGTCTCAATTCCTCCTAAATCATCAGATCTACCACCCAAAGTGTTAGATTTTCTATCTAAAGGAGTTTATTGTAGTCAACTCTTCTATTTTATTAGTTAGAATCCTACCAAATTCCTGAAGCCCTTTCTATATCTCCTAAATCAGAAAACAGAACTATTTCTAGATTTATCACAATTAAAACCTAGTGATTTTATTTCTTCAATAATTCACACTTAACCATCTAATTTTGTTAGTTTTGAGGACAAATTTTATGTTTACACAAATACCTTGTTTGATAGTGAAGGAAAGTTTGGTCCAAAAGAACAAAAAATAGTCATACAAACACCAAGAAAAACAAAAGCTTCCAGAAACTCTTCCAACTCATCTTCACATCTACAACTCCTAAAAGCTCATCCTCATCCCCTTCACCATATTCATCTTCATCTTCATCTGATCAAATGGCTGGTATTCAACTCATCATTCAAGCTCATTATGCAGACTTAGTTCTTCCCAATCAACTAAATAATTTCCCAGATGGATATCTGAAGCACTTACCTAGATTCCATGGTGAAACTGATTTATCTGCTGAAGGTCATTTGGAAGATTTCTTAGACTTTGTTGATAACATGAATATAGAGCATGAAGATGTCTACATGAGATTGTTTATTCATTCTCTTGAAGGAAACGTTAGGATTTGGTTTAGACAATTACAAGCTAATTCAATCCATTCTTGGAATGAATTATTTACCACCTTTAAAAACCAATGGGGAGTTAAAAAGGATCCAATTTACTATCTGACAGAATTCGATGACCTAAAAAGAAACCCTAGTGAACCTATGGTGATTTTATAAGACGATTTAATAAAATTTACAATAAAATGCCACCAGACTGCAAACCACCAGTAGCTACTGCCAAAGTTAGGTTCTCTAAAGGACTTGATGATGATTTTGTTGTTATGTTTAGAGAAACAACATTTGTAACCCTATCAGACATGCAAACTAATGCTATTGAGGTTGAGGTTAATAGGTCAGCCTCAACCAAACTCAAAGTAAAGGCCGAAAAAGCTGAAAGGAAAATGAAAGCTAGGGAGGAAGGAACTTCTTCCTCTAAAATTAAGAGTGAGGATCACAAAATCGATGAAATCACTTCCTTACTAATAAATCTTTCAAATAGGATTTCAAAGATTGAAACACAACCTAGAACTGTTCAACAAACATAAAACAAACCTCAAGCTCAGTACAAAAGACATTTTCAACCCCAGATATTACAAAGGCCCAACCCTGATCAACATATTCAACCACCATTGACGATTGATGATCAAGAACCCGAAGAAGCTGGACCATTAGTTACCAACGACATAAATTAGTTTGATGATCCATCACATTAGAATGTTATAATTTCAGTTTCCAATGATCAAGCCTTAACTCAAAATCAAGAAACTTCTCGTGTTTCTAAATATCAAGCCTTCTTAGAATTTCTAATAGAAGAATTAAATAGAAGGCATGATTTAAGGTCTAGACCAGGCCCTCGTAGGCCAACTAAGAATGTTACAATAAATGAGCCTCCGGTAAAAACTGTTGAAACCAAAACAACTATAATTCAACCATTAACTCAACCCAATGAACATAATACATTTGAAAAGAATTTTTCAATCAATTTTAATGTAGAGAAAGAGTTAGAGAGAGTCAAAATCCATGTTCCATTGTCTGAACCCAAGATATAAAAACCAAGTATCAAAGTGGATTCAATCCTCAAGTATAGATGTTGAGGGGGACGTGATCAGTTTACAGGATGAAAAACCTTCAGTGGTTTTTGGTCCTAGTCCTGACATGATTGATGAGAACGTTTCTCCCTTTTATCTTACTCCCAAAGTTCATGTTTTTCTTCTATATAAGTGTATGTTAGACTCTAGAGCCTCTCACAATTTGATGCCCAAAGTAATCATGGATCAATTGTAATTGAAAATTACCAGACCTTACCATGATTTTTACATCTTTGACTCTAAGAAAGTTCCTTGGTCGGACTGATTAAAGACCTAGTTGTAACTTTAGCACAAATCCCTGTAAAAAGTGTAGTACTAGACATTATAGTCACATATACCCCCCCCCCAAATTGGAATGATGTTATCAAGATCATGTTGTGCTAAATTAGGAGGAAATCTACATATGGATATGTCTTATGCTACTATTTCTGTATATGGGGGTGAACATCTTAAGTTATACAGAGAAGTAAGATTCATTAATACTGTTTGTAAGGTTGATCAAGCAATAAATCATCTGATTTATGATGTTGATTAGGATTTTGGATGTTTCAAATTATCATCAAATGATCTCCAAAATTCCCAACTTAGCATTGAGCTTTGAATAAACCTAAATGTATAAAAACTGATGTATGGAAGTTATACTTTGATGGGGCTTTTTCTAAGGATGGGGCTTTTTCTAAAGATGGGGCTGAAGAAGGAATTGTATTAATCTCTCCAGATAAATAAAATATAACATAATCCTTTAAGTTAGACTTTGATGTTACTAATAATGTAGCAGAATATGAAGTCCTACTTCTAGGTCTTGAGTTAGCTAAAAGTTTGAAAGTTCAAAACTTAAGCATTTTTAATGACTCGGAATTGATTGTAAAACAAGTAAGAAATCTATGCCAAGAAAAACATCCTAGGCTTAGATCTTACCTAAATGAGGTATGGGATTCTGTATAGAACTATTTTCTAGCCTTCAACATTACAACAATCCCAATAAATGAGAACATTTATGTAGACTCTTTAGTAGTTTTGGCCAGCTCCTTTAAAACTCCTGATTTAATGCAACTACAATATCAAATACAGGTAAAATATAGGCCTTCAATCCTTGACAATCTTAAACATTGGCAAGTGTTTGAAGATGATGAGCAATTGAAATTTTTCTTGCAGGTAATTGATGATTTTTCAGCCTTACAAATTGAGGAAGAACAAATTATTGATCATAAGTCAACTCATGAAAATGAAACTTCACAATTGAATAATAAGATAGATGATCATAATATCCTCTAATTGCCAAAAAATTACATTACAAAGGGTCTAATCCCTCTTTAAAATCTTTTTGACAACAATGATGTTCTAAAAACTTCATTATTTAACACACAACAAGAGGATGTAGAAGACTGTAACATTGGAACTCATGAAGAAATCAAGAATGTGAAAATTTCAGCATCATTACCTAAGAACATAAAACACAAGTATATCAATCTTCTAAAGAATTATAAATATGTCTTTGCATGGTACTGTGAAGAGCTCAAAACCTATGACACAAATCTCATTGAGCATAAGATCCCTCTAAAACCAGAAGCCAAACCATTCCAACAGAATTTAAGAAGAATAAATCCAATTTTGCTTCCAACCATTGAGAAAGAACTAAAGGAAATGTTGGATGCCAAGATTATTGTTCCTCTTAGATATTCTGATTGGATTGAAAATTTAGTTCATGTAAGAAAGAAAAATGGTAAAATTAGACTGTGTGTGGATTTTAGAAATCTGAACAAATTATCCTTAAAAGACAATTATCCATTGCCTAAAATGGATCAATTACTTCAAAGAGTTTCAGGTTCTAATATAATATCCATGCTAGATGGTTTTTCTGGATACAACCCAATTTTGGTAGCTCCAGAAAACAAAGAAAAAACAACATTCAGAACTCCCTGTGGTACATTCATGTATGCTAGGATGCTAATTGGCTTAACCAATGCAGGAGAAACATTTCAAAGAGCAATGGTTTTAGCTTTTGTTGGTAAAATTAATAAGTTTATTATCATTTATCTCAATTATCTAACCATGTTTTAAAACTCTGATGAAAAACTCTCAAAGCACTTGAGAAAGGTTTTTGATAGGTGCGGAAAATTCAGAATCTCGCTCAAGCCAAAGAAATCTATGTTTTCTATAAAGGAAGAAAAGTTACTTGTCCAAATCATCTCAAAAGAATGAGTGTTCATTGATCCAAAATGAGTCTTAGCTATTGAGGTAATTGGTTTACCCAAAAATAAAAAATAAATTTAAGCCTTTCTAGGAAAGTTTAATTTTCTAAGGAGATTTATACCAAATTATGTTGAGATTATTAAAGATATTACTGATATGTTGCAAAACAATCATGAGGTTAAATGGACAGTACAGGCTAGATATGCATTTACACAAATAAAAAAGGTTATTTTTTAAGCCCCAGTACTAGCCAGTCCTGATTATACAAAGCCCTTCAATATTTTTTCTTTTGCCTCTGACTCCATTTTAGCTGTTGTTTTACATACAAAAGAATGATAACCAAGATGACCAGCCAATTGCCTTCTTTAGTAAAGTTATGAGAAATGTCGAACTAAAATATGAGATCATTGAAAAACAAGCTTATGCCCTTGTACAAGCTCTAAAAGCTTTCAGAACTTATGTCCTTCATCCCCTATTACTCCCTATGTCGCAAATAATGTTGTCAAAATTATTTTGACCCAAGCTGATACAGATGGTAGGAAAAGGACATGGTAGCCAAAATTCTTGACTTTGATCTAGACATCAAATCTACTAAACTGGTAAAAGGACAGGGTTTAGCCAAACTATTATTTGAATCTAACTATATAGGTATGGGAATAAGCATGATCATGTAGGTGTCAAGAGAGAAGAATCCACAAGAACCTTCTCCAACATCACAATAGAAGAATCCACGAGAAACTTCTCCAAGATCAGCAGAGAAGAATCCACAAGAACCTTCTCCAAGACCAACAAAGAAGAATCCACAAGAACCTTCTCCAAGATCAACACAGAAGAATCCGCAAGAACCTTCTCCAACATCACAACAGAAGAATCCACAAGAACCTTCTTCATCTACAGACTCAACTCCTCTTCCACTTCATATTCAAGAAAAGTTCTTGTTATCTGAATGGTATGTTGATATTATACACTTTCTTTGTGATTTTGAGTATCCTCTTGTTTTCACAAGAAATCAGTGTAGAAGTCTTAGATTAAAGGCTATGAAGTATTATATCATCAATTCCAACTTGTATTGGAAAGGCCCATTAAATATCTTACTTATATGCATGACTGAGAGTGAAATAGAAGGTGTTATGATCAGTTTCATGAAGGAATATGTGGGGGTCATTATGCTTGGAGAGAAACAACACACAAGATTTTGAAAGCAGGTTTCTAATGGCCAAAGTTGTTTTCACAGGTTGGGGCAAAGGTCAGAAGCTGCATTCCATGTTAGATTTTTGCTAGCAAGCAAATATTAGCAACACTCCCCCTTGTTCCAGTTTTGATTGAGGCGCCCTTTTTACAATGGGGATTATATTTCATTGGAGAGATACATCCAACATCAAAAAATCATCACAGATGGATCTTAACTACCACAAATTACTTTACAAAATGGGTAGAAGCTATCCTGGTCAAAAATTCTACAAATATTGTTGTCATTAAATTTATTGAGGAAAATGTATTATCTAGATTTGATTGTCCTCAAAAGATAGTCACAGATAATTCACAAGCATTTAGTAGTATTAAAATGATATAATTTTTCCACAAATATCATATTTTATTGCATCATTCTACCCCATACTACCCTCAAGGGAATGGATTGACAGAGTATTCTAAAAAGAGTCTAGTAAAAATGATAAAAAAAAGGTACTTGTATATCATAAGAGAAACTAGGACAGTCATCTCAAGTATGCAGTTTGGGCCACATAATTTCACCCAAAAGATCAATAGGAAAATACCCTTTCCAGCTTGTCTATGGCACTGAAGCCATCCTTCCTATACAACTAGATTTTCCTGTCATGAAGCTTTTACAAGAGTCAAATGAAGAACCTACTGATTTTTCTAGAAGAATTAATCAAATTATAGAATTAAACAAAAATAGAGATTAAGTTCAGTACAAACTTTGTCAATGTCAAAACAAGATGAAAAGTTTGTTTGATAGGAAAGCTACAAAAAGAGATTTTAGGAAAGGAGATTTTGTTTTGAAATGTGATTCCCGAAGAGAAGAAAAAGCGAAACATGGTAAATTTGATCATTTCTGGTTGGGGCCATCAACATTGCAGAAGTCAAAGGAAACAATACTTTTATTCTGTAGAACCTAGAAGGAAGATATTCTTCATTGCCTGTTAATGGACAGTATCTCAAGCACTACATTCAGTACCGAAAGATGTTACAACCATAGTTCATTGTACATTACCAGTTTTATTTACATTTTCATGGCAAGTGTGATTTTCACAGCAAAGACTCTGTATCCCGAGGAGAAGGGACGTGGATCTCTGCATCTCATAGGGAAACACAGTCCCCAAATGGAGCCGATGTTGTAACATTGTTCTGTATTTTACATTTACATGTCAACAAGGAAAGAAAGAATAATATATATATATATATATATTATATATATATATATATATATAAGAAAATTAAAATAAAATTATAAAAAAATAAAATGAATCCCTAGAAAAATAAAATTAGTGAGCAAATTGAAATGCCACTTTAAGTTCAGAAAATGAAAATTTTATTAAGTTTCAAACCATAGTACTATGCTTTAGTCGATTATTTCTTAATATGTATTTGATAAAGTTATAATACGACAAAACTATTTTGTCGCTTGTAAATAAACAATGCGCTCAAATCAATGACGTTGATTTTCTCCGCCCAGATCCACGGCGTACAGGGCATTTTCCCCCCCCCCCCCGCCCCACATGCAACCTGACACTTGCCCAACAGTTAGGTCACCACCAACACCCCCCCCTCCAAAAGAAAATACCACCTCCGCTCTCCCGCCAATGGCTTTTCCATCCACCACTCACCTCCCACCGCGTGTCTTCCCCTTCGCCACTCTTTCCCCTCCATACAATTGTTACCCCTCGCCACTCTGATTCTGCCACTTGTCTCACCACGTCAGCCATGCCACATCACATATCTGTTAAATTTTCAAAAATTCCCCTGCGAAATCTTTTATGAGCGTTGTATTATTAAATTCCCGCACCTCTATATATGTTTGCTAATAAACCTCCTGCTCCACAGACGTTAACACTGCCATTATTAAACCAATCCAATTGCTATAAAATCTTTTGATGAACAACAATTCTTTTCCTTTTGCTCACCATTTGATCTCTTAGGAGAAAATCACAACTACTAGCTTTCAACAACAATCTTCCTGCACACAATCAACAGTTTCTACAGGTAATTTTGTTCCTCAGATTATTGTGTCAAGCTCTTCTTCAGTCTATATACCCTCCTGTACTTTCAACCTGGAAAACCATAACGGAAAGGGAAATGCTACAAAATCAAATCCACTCATCCCCCTGTACCAGATTTTGACAAGGCTCCATTAATAGATACCCTATACACAATTGCAGAAACCGTGTCTGAATTTGACCTCTACGAACTCCATAATTGGGAAAAACAAAAGTACTTAGATAAAAAATGATGAGTTAAGTGTTTGGGAATAATTTCTCCCACAATTTGTTTTCCCCTAGACTCACTTCTTTCATGAGTTTTATGTCTGGTGCCACCTAAGATACTTGCCCAGTCAAAGAGTAGCCATTTCTCATAAAAATGAAGTCATTTTTCCTATCTCCCCTGAAAGTACCTGCGAAGCCTTGCTAATTGAATATCAGGCCTCCCATGCCCCTTTTTTAGCTGATATTATAATGGAATTATATAACAAACTCACATTCCCTCATAGAGCCCAGATTTTTGAGTATTTTCTTCCTCAAAATGTTGAATTACCTAAGACCAGTCCCCCACATCCAACTTCAATTTTGCCTAAAATATCCAAGCAAGTGATTTAATGGTAACCTGATTGCTCAAATACTGTAATGATCAATGGGTAGACAAGATAGTGTTAGTTTTTTTTGTCTACTTTTGTAGTTGACAACCAACCCTCCCTCCTTTTCAATTACAGTCAGTTTTTTGCCAATTCAATCCATGACCAGTTTGTCAATTTTATGGTAGAAGTTATTTTTAAGTATCAGACAATCCTAGTTTACCTTATGCTATTTTACCAGTCAGACAAATTTAAATCCCCTTTACAGAAGAAAAATAGCAAAGGTAACCCCTCGTCAATCATTCACTAGATTCTCTGGTTAGAAATAACTCAGAGGAGTATTCTTTCACTGATTATGTTGACAAATTTTTATATACCTCACTATGTTTTTTAAGAAGAGATGTAATCCCAAGAATTTCTCCAGAGATAAAGATTTTTTTACACTTAACAAAGAAAGACAAAGTTGGAGATTGGTATTTATACTAGAACTTCACTGAGATTAGAGTTTATGGATCAGAGTGCCTCCTTATAGGTTGCCAGCTTTTGTACCTATTAGGATTTTTGCATTGGAGTACTCTAGGCAGTTGTTAAATATGGACGAAGTGTATTTTGTCTCTTACAATAAGAAAGCACAATTCAAATTAAAAGCTCATATAGGGCCCTACATCATTAACACCAGAGCTACAGCCAAGGAAATAGATGCAATCTTGATTCAAATGAAATTTAAACTTAGTTTTTCTTGGTCATATGATCCTCAAGGGATCATCTCCAAGCTTAGATTGGAACAAGAAAGTAATTATTATGCACACACATGAAGGTCTGAGATTGAGCAATATGCCAACTAGGAAGAATGGACAAAAGAAGGTACTTTATAGGAGGTTGAAGAGCAATTGGTCACTCAATCATCAATGGAGATAACAATTCCCAAAGAGAATGAGAAGAAAAGAGAAAGAGAACCTATGTCCCCTACAAATTCCGATAATCCATATGCAGAGTTTATTGTTTTTAAAAGGAAGAAGAAGGACCCTAATACTACTCAAAAATCAGATTCTCCAATTAATCCTCTGTTTAGGTCTCAAATAATAACTATTCAAGATGAAACTCCAAAGGAAAGGGACACATAATAACATGTCATGGTGATTTTATCAGGGACTCCTATCACTCCTTTTACTTAAGTAGAGGAAACAATACAGTCACCAACAGTGGAAGCAACATTCCAATCTCTAGTATCATCTAGTTCATATGTTTCTACTCAACAGAATATTTTTTTCAAATATGGAGAAATAAAGTTAAAGAATGAAGCTTTGAAGGCTTCCACCTACTCTGATTTTTGGAAGCAGACAACTAAAACTCAACACATACTACTTTCTGCATTTTATTCAGAAAAGGGACAGTTCCAGATGGATTTCATGGAATCTCTAGTGTCAGGGCCCATGAGTGTTGAAGATTATAAAGCCTCCATCTTTTCAATTGACACCAAGAAAATACATGAAATCGATCAAATTGATTTACATAAACAAACAAGGGAGCTGATATTTTCATCACTCACTAGTTCAACAATGATTGTTTCCAAATTACAATCATCTTTGAATAGCTGAAAATTGAAACGATGTCATTTGCTAAGGATAACAGTATCAGATCCCTGGAAGATTTGATTATAAATCTAGGACATGATCCTAAGGACATTAAAGCAGCATAAGAGCTCATCAAAAACAAGGAAGCAAACATTCAAGCACTGAGGAAACAATTGAAGCTGCCCTCTATAGAGCATCCTCAAGCTAAAAAGGTTGCCAATATATAAACAGAGAAAGAAAAACTCTTTACTATAATAATTGAGAAAAATGCATAGATACAAAATATGGAGTAGGGCATGGAAGCACTGTTGAATGAAAAACAACACTGGGAAGCAGCATGAGTATCTACATCAAGCACAGGTATAGTGGCTGAAACTTCAGAAAGGCCTACAGTTTCAGAATCTAGAAAAGAGCTTACTAGAGCTCTGGATGAATTATCAGTTGTTCAGTCAGAAACAAATAAATTGCCAGCAAATTTGGCCAAGATGGAGGAAAGTAAACTCAAAACTGATAATGCATACTTATCATAATTTCAAAAAGATTACAAACTCATGCAACAACTAAAAAAGTATGAAGACCTGTCATTTGTAATTCAAATGTTAGTAGAGGCTAAGAACAATATTTGGAATAACATAAATGCCAACATAACATACATGTGGCCTTCAATACAAATCATTTTTGAATAGGAGGAACTTGTACACAGAGTTAATGTAGTGATAGAAAATAAAAAAGGTAGGTTTGGAGCACAGGCTAGAAGAAGCACAAAAGGTCGTCAAGTTGTTGAATTCCAAATCCAAGGAGGAACTAAAAGAGTTAAAAATCCCAGACATAGAAACAACATTCATGGAGGTTAAGAAGATATTGACCAAGAAAAATTTGATGATACAGTTGGAAAATAAATGTAAATATCTTTTTACAAGTTCGAAGGTTCAACAAGAAATTTACAGTGTTGCAGGAAAAAGGCTTGCCTACTCTCAGGAATTCTAATGGCCAATTGATACCATTAGAGAACTATCAAGAACAATTGTGCAACATAGGTGTTGATACTTCCAAATTTGCAAAAGCAAGAGGAATGATAAATGGGGAAGCATTCATACAAGGAATACAATTTAATTTAAATATCCAGCATGAGGTCCACCACATTTTTGTAAATAAACCAACTTTTGACACTTACACAAAGGTGGATGAAAGGTTCTGAAATATGGTTAGCTTTTCTATCCCAAGTGAAAAAAGGTTGGACTGGTTCCTAGAATTAACTCGGTGAAGTATAATTGAAGGAACAACATTTCCAGCAAAGTATCAACAGTCAGCACTAGACTCCTACATATACTCAACAACGGAGCAGACTTTTGACATATTTTCCTATATTTCCTACAAATATCTATCTTTTAAACAAATATTATTTTTTAAATGTATTTTATTTTGAAATCTGATCTGGAATGTAAATGTTTCTATAAATAATTAGAATAGAAACTTAGAAATGGTTGAACCATTGTGATAGACTTTGAGCAGACTTGTATCTTTCGAAGTTATTTCTGAAATAATAAAAGGATTATGGATTCATTTTAAAACAACTTGTCTCCTTGTAAGTTCTTCTTTGTTATTATTTTTTACTTTGTTTTAATCTGCATATGCTTGAAGTTTTGGGGAATCCTGGGTATGATAATATTGATTTTCAATTTATCTAAAATCCCTTATGAAGTTATAATTCTTTACAATTATTTGTTAATTAAATTGTTTGTTTGATTTAACTCCTCTACATCACTAAATTGTCACTTTCGCTTAAGTTTCAAACATATATTTTTTGGCTATAAAAGTATTTTACATGCATCCATTGTATATGACAGGTTAAATAATCTATTTGATGTTTAACAAATCATATAATTTCTAAAGTTTCAACCTTGCATATCACATCAAACCTAAATTATTGTTAGAGGTGAAGAATCATCCCTTCTAATAAATAATAAGTAATTAAGAAATTGCACCTATTTAAATAGTTTAGAGCTTTGTTCATCCAAAAACTTTAAAAACCAACAAAACATAATAGATGCTCTTGCATAATTCTTGACCTAGAATTATATTTAGAGGTACAACAGGGGAAATCTTGGTTAACAGAACTGGTGACTCCATTGGGGAACTCTCACTAAGTCCTTTTTTGTCACCTTTGTCTGATAATTTAATAGTTTTATTTTTTACTTTTCTCAGCTTTATATAGTGATTAGGAATCATAGGGAAATTGGTTTTTGAAGCCCTTTTTCCTGAAAGCTTCAAATATGGGTTGAAAATTCGTTCATTGATTGTCCACGGAATTAATAGAGCATTGTTATCTAACAATGCTTTGGTTTGCTCTGTGAAAGATAATTGTTGGCCTTTTAGTTCTCTGTTAACTCTCTGACAAATAATTAAAGCCTTCAACCAAGGGTTTTAATATTGTTTCTCTTGAAGTTTCTCTAGTTTTCTTGCACACTTTTGTGCTTAGTTGTGGTTTATCTTTAGATAAGTTTTCCTTTTCCTTCTTTTCTATCAAAAAATCTTAGATATACCTAAAATAGGTGGATTTGTCTTCCTTGATAGGGTTTTGAATACTCTTGGGTTTGATTCCTATAAAATACATCGAGGTTTACATATCTCTCTACCACCATTATCATGTAACCCTTCACCTTTATGTTTTCTTGTAAGTGCGAGTTAATCATTAAATACTTTATTTCAATGCATGATTTCTTGCAATTAAGGTTTTGGTTTTAAGCGTGTGTTTTTTAGTGTTTCCTTTGGTTTTGCTTTGTTGTTTGTTTGCATCTTTCATTTTGACTTGTTCTACATGTCAAAGAGCTAAAAGAGATTGTTGTAAGGTTTTTCTTCCTATTGAATTTGAAAATATATAACCTTACCATAAATTGGTTTTATCAAAAGAAAAATATTGCATAAGCATTTTCTGCACAATTTCTTTGAACACAAGTCATAACACCATCAAAAGTATCATGCCATTTACACTTTACACTAAATAACAACCATTAAAATCAATGTTTAATAAAATTAATTTGACATATTTTCTCTTCTATGGTATGAAACCAATAGTAGCTTAGGTTTTAGGGCTTTGGAATAGGTTAGTGAATAAAACTCTCCAAGGCCACCAAAACAAGCACTAAAATCTTGAGTTAGGGAGTGGAAATCCATTTGCAGTTACATGTTTCTTATGAACCCCTTCTAACACAAGGGTCAATCACAAGGTCACATTGGAGCTAGTGGAGGATCTACCCTACTTCACTTGGTCTCGATGGTGCAGTATACACATACTTCGGGGGTCTCTTGAGGGAGGCTTCAGGCTAGATGCCCTGCCTTTGCATGTAAATTTGACTATCGAATGTTCCCCTAGGTTGGGTAGTTGTACATGGTAACCATAGTAACCATAATATTAGGTACCTTACATAGGTGATTTCGGGGAGACATCCTTTCTGTACCCAGGGTAGACGTTGGTCAATACTCACTTGAATCCTCTGGAGGGTACTCACAAATAATTAAGGGTACTTGCACTAGACGTCGAGACATTAAGCAGAAGGCCAATGTAACTATCCCAATTGTATCTTCATAGTTTCCTTGGGACCTAATCAACCAAGCTCCAACAATGGGAAGATCCATTTGATCTCTTGGTTTGCATGCTTTCTCCTTAGATTTAATACGTGTATGTTGTTTGGTTGTGTACAGTGTCCTAAGGATATTTATTTTATGCTTTTGAATACATATTTTTACACCACCATGGTTGAGTTTAGTTTATGTCATTCCCATCACCTTGAGGGCCTTTCTCCCCATGAGGAGGGTTCACTTTCCCATAGATTTAGACTTAACCCTTCCACCACCTTGCACACACCTATTTCAGGGGCCATTTTGGATGATTCTCAAGGGGCCAAACCTCTAGTTCACAGAGTGGTTGATGACAATATTCCACCTCATCCTAATTCCCTTGTCACTCACATCTCGTCACCCATCTTCTTAGGTGGGTGTGTAGACTTGTTTGGATATTTTCACTTACACAGTGCTTACCTAAAGTCCATCACGATTAGTATCACTTCCATGGCAGAACCTAGTGTGTCCATGCCTATTGTCGCTTACAGCCTCCCTGAGACTACTTCTATACCCTCTTCCATGACTACATGTCATGTCCACACTACCTCTACTAAGATTGTCTTCTCTTTTTGGCAGAATATTTCGGGATCCCATTGCCCTCCATTTAACACATCCACCATGGGTACCTCCACATCATTGACTATGCCCCCTCCATTCATCATTAGAGGAAGCTCTGGTTAAAATAAAAGTAGCATACCCACATCACATGTAGGAGGTTCAAATTCCAAGTTCACCTCTGCATATACGGGGCCCACTGTGGGTTGTGGTATATCCATAGGTAGTTCATTGATATCCATTTCTATATTTCCATTTGGTTCAAATAATCACACTAAGTCCATGCCATTCCATAGCACAGTTGGTGGCAGTTATGTTTCCGGTGGGTTCACACTTCCTTGGGGTAGTCCATCATTAGGGGGATCTACTTTTTAGGGGAACATTTTATTTCTGTGGAATATCTAAGGGGTTTGCAGAACTATCCCTAGTATTGTGTTTAATCCTTGGAGAACCAACTTTTTTGGTCAACATTTTGGTTTAGGAGCATCTCCTCTTAGCACACCCTTTGGTCCTAGAGGTCAATAACCTTTCAAGAATCCTTTTGTTCGTTGGGGCTCTAACCTTCACGATGTCTACATGGGAATTGGAGCTATCCCCTCTAGTTAACCCACTTCATCGAGTCAAACAAATATTGAAACCTGTGCTATGGGTGGGGAACCTCATCCAGTTGGGTGACAAGGGGTCATTTAACCCTCCCTTGACATTGTTCAACTCACCCTTCTTGGAAACCCTTGCGCTTCCCGATATTTAAATTTTGATGAATGATCCCATCGAGCATAATGTCGCATGGCTTGTGTTTCCACCTAAAATTCTAGCTAAGATATCCAAGTTCAATAGTAAACCTAGCGAATATTGTGCAACTCACATTACCACTTACCACCTATAGTTCTCATCCAACTCTTTCATGGATGATAACATTAGGCTACATATTATTTGGCGAACTCTTATCGATGGTGTTTCCAAATGTTACATTGATATAGAGAATGTCGCTTATGATAACTCTATGTCATTAGCCTAGGACTTTTTAAAACCATTATCAACTTCTTATTAGGTATTGAACTCGAGACCTAGTCTATCCTAAACCAAGTTTGGTAATGAGTTGTTGTGTGAGTGGTTTACCAAGTCCATTTTTCCTATGATTGTTGAAGATGTTGCTAATATAAGAGTTCAAACTGAGAAACAAGATATCACACATTCCCATCAATTGGAATTTATATATTATCAAGAAATTACTCTATATGAAATCATTCTCAATGCTCCTTGGTCATCAATTGATGTATCTAGTCACAATATTAAAACCCATGTAGATGGCATAGTAGGGTTTGTATCCTCAAGAAAGATAGGATAGTTAGCCACTTAGATGGACCAAATGAACATCTCTTCTAGTACCCTGACTGCTAAGCCTACCACTCAAACTCCTAATGCTCTTGTTCAAACCTCTGAGGTAAACTCTATCTAGTCCACACCTATGAAGAAACCTCAATAACCAGGAGGTAAAAATAAGAAAACAAGTCCATTGAAACTTCAAATACTAAATAAGGAGCACCTCAAACCCAGGGGACCGCTAAGGGTGGAACGAAAGAGAAAAAGAAAATTAATCACTTTCCTTGAAAGATTTACAGGGAGGACCATGTTACTCATGAGTCTCCCTAGATCGATGAGATGCATCATTAATTTCACAAAAAATATTGCTTGTAAGCTTGATCTTGACGAATCCATTTCTGGCCCAACTTATGAAAGAATTTGTAAACAATCTAACTACAAGTTAGATTATAGTGAAATTCAATTCATCCCATGGACTATCTAATTATATATTTTTGTGTTGATGATAAAACATTTCAAATTTGAAACATGCACAACTTGCATGAGTTTATGCTTGTTAATAAGTTCCTTTGATGAAACATTGTTAACATATGATTTATTCAAGTTTATTAGTGCCATGTTCAGCCAATCATGGTCCTTTCCTCCCACATTGTGTTTATTTTAGGAGAGGGACACCAAGGAAGTTAAATTCCATTAGTCTCCAATGTTGTTGGTTTTGTTAAGTTGTTCCCTTATGGGGAAAGCTTTTCCTTTTGGTTTTCAATTCAAAAGATCGTTGGGCAAGTTTCTCATTTTTTGTCTCAGTCTATTCTCGCCCCTTCACTTTTTGTTTGTGGTTATGAAGCATTCCTTCTAGCTCATATACTATTGATCTCTCCTCTTTCCTCATTTTCTTAGACCTTCCTAGCTCAGAGCTCTCATCATCTCTCGATATGCTTCATTTCCCTCCATCTTTGTTCTTCACTCTTATCCTCTTGTATTCACTCCTTGCCTTGTCCCATTGCATATTGAGCCTCATTTGGTTCTCAGATTGGTGGAAACAATTCCAAAATAGCGTGCTAGAAGTCGACATGGAGTGACCTATTACAAGGGTTAGGGTGGTGTTGGCTGCCCAACAACTCCCCTTTCATTTATTCTTTTTGAATGAAATAGGCCATTATTGATTTTTGACATTGATTTTTATTTCCTTTCGGAATGTTATCCCATAGAAAATCATTATTTCTTTGTGGATTTTGATTTGAATCTTGAATCAACTCTACAATAGCTTTTCCTTTTTCCTTAGTTATGTTCATATTGTTTGTTTAAATACATTATGGTTCATTACAATTCCTAAAATTGTTTCTATCATGGATTAGTGATTGATTTTTTTTGTTTAATAAAAGGATAAAAACTTGTATGTTTTTATCATTTTTATTTTATAACGATATCATTAATTTATTCTCCTTGACGTTGTTAGGGATTGATCCTTCGTGGATGTATTGAAATTTTTATATGATTTATATTGTTTCAGGGTTGAAGTTTATAATTGTATCATCATGACCCCTTTTGGTTATGAATATAATTCATACTATGGAAACCTGCCCATTTGATTTCTTATTAATAACATTCATTGTATTATAATGTTGATTATCACACCCATTCCTATCTTGATGAATCTAATTATTAGCGATCATATTCTTATATGTGTAGAAAGGATGGTAGTTAATTCATTGATTTGTATATTGGTTATGTGGTAATGTCAACGATTATGTTGCAATGATGGATGGTTATGTGGCATATTACGCATTTAACATGTAGAATAGGGTTGTGGAAAAATATCTCATGGACTGATTCATTTCATTATGATTATGAAATAGTTTTATTTCTACCATGTACTATGAGTACCCATTTCCTCTTTTCATTTTGAGCCGCCTCACATCCAAAACCCTCCCTAAGTCTGTATATTGTCATTTATTTTCATTTTAAACCCTAGTTGTTTTGCAAAGGTTCTTGGTGAGTCATTCCACTAATTCACATTCTACCAAACCCTAATTAATTTCTTTGCTTCTCTGTTGTTGATACCCTGTTTCGAATCTCTATCGTCTGTCGTTTCCCTGCAAATAATTCAAGCACATTCTCCATGGATCTGGTAGTAAGAGCTGAGCCCATTGGAGGTGAAACCATTGAGGCGTATGACGAATACATAGCCCTATTTAATCAAGTTGGTTGGTGGGAGTTCATACAATATTTTAGGGCATACAATGTCAAAGTGAAAAAAGCATTTGTGCAGGATAATAATGGGAAAGTTGCGCAAATTGAGATGTCAAGATTGTAGTAAATGAGACTTTCATTCCAAAGGCTACCAAGCTACCTGCAAAGGGTGAACATTGGTCTAATAATTTCCCAGTTAAGGATGTGTTGTGGGATAATAAAAAATCAAAGAAAATTGAGTACAATATAAAAGGTACTCCTATGAACTTTCTCAAACCCAGGTGGCGTGATTTGGTTTTGATTATGAGAAGGTATGTAACATGTGAAGGCTGATATGGTTTGGTGTTTTATTATCATTTTAGGATTCTTATGGTGTTCTTAGGCTATAAATTGAACTTTCCATTTTACTTGCACAAAAGCCTCACAAAAATGGCCAAATTGTATTAGAGGGGTTTAAAGAACCTTGAACGCAACCTATTTCATTACGGTTTGATTCACATATTAGTTTAATTTAGGTTAAACAATTGGGTGATACTTGGGATAATTTTTTGTATCGAAATAACTTTTTCAAACCATAAGACAAGTGTAGGGAGAAAATATCGCCGCAAGTTGAGAAAAGTGAACAGGGTTTTCAAGAATGTGTTTTAGAAAACCTTGCCTCTCCACCTAGGCTAGAAAACCCTAACTCTCCACTTTTATAGGATACACCATATGGTTTCAAGGAATAATTTGTCGATTTATCTCATACTCAAATCATTCGTAGCATAGCCAAAAAAATTAGGTTCGGGTCTGCCGATAAAAACCTTGACCCGACACTAGTAGTATTCTAGATACTGAGCCTAATGTATCTGCATATTGAATATTTTGAACCTGCAAATGACATAGGAGAATGTGATAAAAACAAGTTTTTTTTACTTAGGTAATAAGTAAAAGGTTTGCTAGGATGATTTCCATAGCTAAAAGAAATAGGAACAAGAAGAAGTCATCTCCAGATATTCACATAGAAGTTCCTGAAGGGTCTTTTCCAAAATGGGATAAGCCGCAATATGAACCTGTTGAGGGTTGTGAAGACAAATTTGTTTTAGCAAACCCAAAATGAATGTTAATATTGAACATAGACAACATAAAGACTCTAATAATTGCTCACAAATGTGGTTTTGGAAAGAAAATTATGCAGTCATAGTCCCTTACCTAAAAGACCAAATGCAATAGTTACATGAACATAATGAAAAATTAAGGTCATAGAATAAATCCATTAAGGAGCAACATGAAAAACAAATTGTTGAACTTAGAGAAATGTTATTGGTGACTAACAAGCTAGTCGTCATCGAATCTTTTGGTGACAATGTGATAATCACTTGAGATTTGCAAGGATTTACTGCTTCCAAATGAATCATGTTTAATGTCAATATTTTTCTATTTTATGTCTTTCAAAGGTATGAATTATTATCAGTTTGTTTGATTAGATTTGATAATAATAGCTACAAAATCTCTGATTCTGTAGCCATGATTTATTTAGATGATAATTTGTTAATTATATGCATTTCTTATCCTATGGGTGTTGTTTGCAGTTGAGCAATCGAATATCAATTTCCTATTTTGTCTTTTAGATTATCATTGCCTACTGACATGGCACGTTGAGTCATAATGCTTGTTTATTTTTAATATAGTTTCGTTATGACTAATGTGGTTGTATTTGTAGGATGGATCTCGACACCGAGATTCTGGGAACAAATATATCTAGTTTGATTTGTAATTATTTTGTATTGGGGAAATTTTGGTATAAATACATAATAGAGTTTGAAAAATAAGGGTGGGGGACCAGATAATGTATAAGGGTGAAATAGATATGTTGACACCTAATCATAGGGATTGGGTGAACAAATTGTAAATAGTGTAAATAATTAATAAGAGAAATGAAGAGTCAATGGGAGATGAAACTCAACAGCCACTCCCTCATGTATATAACTATGAATAACCCAAATGAATAAACATAATCTCATTTGAGGAGTTACCTCCTGGCATTGCAGTATGCCCTTGTAACTCCCTTCTTCCATTTTTCAGAAATTTGTCATGCATTTATTGCAGTCTACCATATTCTTCAGTTCTTGCACTCTGCCCTCTACCCTCTACATGATAATCTGTTGTAACTCTTGGTATAGCCATTGAATACCTACTCATGTCCCAAGAATTATCCTCATCTTGTGACTTGCTCCCAACCAGCGTCTCCATACTGGAACGCAACCTCCGCTTGCATTCCTGGTATCTCATTGTATATCAGCGTCTCCATTCTTGGTTTCTTAACGCTACGTAAAATCCACTCCATACCTCCCACACTATCGCTCCCACAACCTTGAAATTACATTTTCTAAGCTATGCGAGGTTTGATTTGGCCAATTTCATAGAGCATTTACATATAGGTATTCGACTAGTAGTTTGGAGTGTTTATTAGCCTTTTTAAATCGAGAGACAAAAGAGCACGAAGAATTCACCATTCAGAAAACATCATATCTTTGAGCTAGCCAATGAAAAGCTTTCTCGAATTTGACTCTCCAGTTCGAATTTAGGGTAATTCAAGACATTTATTTTGTTCATGTTTCGATTTCCGTTGTTTAGAACACCGCATTGAGATATCTTGGTTATTTGGAATTCATTGAAGTTGATGTTGTTGCAAGAAGCATTGTGTCTACTTTGGCCCGAACTTGTATAAACCCACGTTGTTACAAAACTTCGCTACTCCCATACAACCCTCCTCTCCACCACTGTCGCTACCCCCATACGGCCCCTCCTCTCCTCGCAGATCTCCCTTACGCACTCTCCTCTGCTCTCCACATATATACTTTACGAGTCCCCGTCATACTATTTGACCTCTCCACATATATACACTGCCTTTACTTCATGTACCTCCCATACCTCCCATTTCCAATAACTGTAGACAACCAGCATTTATTTGGGCATCGTTATATTGTGCGTTTTGCAATTTTAAAAACAATGTTGCTATATATATAATATATATATATAATATATATATATATATATATATATATATATATATATATATATATATATATATATATATATATTATATATATATATAATATATATATATATATATATATATATATATATAATATATATATATATATCGATCACACTATATAACAACGACACGTGCATAAACGATCTCCATAACACATTGTATCAACACCTCCCTCCCCTTATATAAAACCTCTTATATATATTTATATCATAATTGTAATTTGTTTTTTTACAAAACTACCACTGGAAGTGCTATTTCTTGGCAGCAGAAGTATATTTTGTTTTACAGTACATAGATTTTTAAATTGCGTTCATTGATATCTATTGTGGGAGTGGTTCTCACTGGCAAGGAGAACTATCCAGAATGGTCGCAGAAAATCAAACACGCTCTCATTTTTAATGAGTCGTGGAAAGGAGTGTGTGTTGGAGATGGAGACAAAGAACCAAAACAATCTACCTCGGACAAGGAATTAACCATTTGGGAAAATAAGAACAGCAAGGCTTATGCCTTGATTTTAGCATCAGTAAATGAAGAGGTGAGTCGCCATATTTCTCCATTTTCAAATGCTTTCAAATCCTAACAAAAACTGAAGGAACTCTATGACTCACACTCTGCACTTGAAGTTGTTCAACTCATGATTAAATTGTTCAGCCTTGAATTACAATATGATGATCCTCTTGCTCTTACATCAGAAGTAAAATCTATTATGCATGATATCAAAGTCACTAATGTTGAATTGGACATTCCTCTGATAGCTTTCTTCAAGGAACTTTATCCCACTTACTTTTATTATCTTGAGTCATTGCAAGAAAATGGAAACCTCAAAGAAATTACGTTTGACTCCCTTGTGAAAAAATTTGTTGAAAGAGAGAAAGCTTTTGGGAAGAAGAAAACTCCTCAGTCTTCTAAAGAGGTTGTGTCTTGCACATAGAGAGAAGAATCTTGCTCAATATTCTTCCAGAGGAAGAGGTGGTCGAAGAGGAAGAGGAAGAAGAAATTTCAGAGGCAGAGGGGGTAGACACTCTCAAGGAGAAAAGTCAGATTTGCATTGCATACGTTGCAATAGAGATGGATCACATGATGCATCCACATGCAAGTTTCCTTGGGACAGAAATGAGCAGGAAAGAAACCAACCCAAAGGTAAAACTAATGACAAAGAGAAAGGTAAAGCACCTGAATCCGCTCACTATGTTGTGGCACACTGTATTATTGGAGTAAATGAAGACTTATTTAATGCTTCACTTGCTTCTTGGAAAAATGATTGGTTGCTTGATTCAGAAGCAACTTGCCACATGAATTTTGGAAGAGTTTTGATACCAAAGGTACATAGAAACAAACTTGGTGCAAAGAGTCGTAAGTGTATCTTCCTGGGGTATTGAAAAAACTCGAAAGCATATCGTCTCTATGATGAAGTCAATAAAAAGTTTGTTGTATCTAGAGATGTAATCTTTCTTGAATCATCCAAAACTGACAATGTTTTTGAGCGGAAACTTGATCACTTGGATAGATTCGCAAATGCAAAATCATTTCAAGAATTTGATAATCATATTCCACATCTTGAAGGGGGGATTCCTATACTAGATCAACCTGTGGAATATTCTTTTTAAGCACTCTCTCCCCCGCATGAAATTCCAACAACTGATGATACTTTGAGTGATGTGATTAACAGAATTGGGAGACTCAATCTTGATTCAGTCCCAACTTAATCAACTGAGCAGCTTGCATCATCTCAGAAAGGTCCCCCGAAGTGGCTGACAAAGACACTTGAAAGTGTTCATCCTGATGAGGTTGGAAAGACAGGAACTAGAAATTCAACCCAACAAAATGGAGGTGATGTAGATGACTTTGATTCACCTATTGATATGGATGTTTCTAATGATTGTGAATTGAATTTGTCTATAGATTTTGAACCAACTTCCTTCAAAGAAGTCGCTTCTCATGATGAATGGAAAGAACCGATGCAAAAGGAGTATGATACCTTGATAAATAATGGCACTTGGAAGCTGGTTGATCCTCCATTGGGAACCAAACCAATTGGCTGCAAGTGGGTCTACGAGAACAAGTATAAAGTTGATGGCTCACTTGACAAGCACAAAGCGAGGCTTGTGGCAAAAGGTTTTGCACAAAAGGAAGGGGTCGATTATGAGGATACTTTCCCCCACAACAAAATGGTACCATCCAGACACTCTTTGCCCTAGTAGCTCAAAACGGTTGGAAAGTCAATCAAATGGATGTAAAAACTGCTTTCTTGAATGGAGATCTAAAAGAGGATGTTTTTATGTCCCAACCTGAAGGATTTGTTGTGAAAGGACATGAACATAAAGTATGCAAACTTGTGAAATTCTTGTATGGCCTCAAACAAGCACCACAAGCCTGGTATGAAAAACTAATTGAGCATCTTCTAAAACTCAATTTCAAACATTATGATCTTGATGATGCAACTTTGTTTGTCAAAAAAGTTTGCAAAATAGTTGTATATCTTGTGGTATTTGTAGATGATCTTTTGACGACAGGGAACACTGAGAGCTACATTGCATCCATAAAGAAGGAATTTAGGAAAGGTTTTGAAATGAATGATTTTGGCTATGTTCATTACTATCTTGGTATTGAAGTAACTCAACATCTGAAGTCCATATTCCTCTCTCAAAAGAAGTACATTGGAGATCTGTTGAACAAGTTTGGCATGGCTGAATGAAATCCTCTAACTACTCCAATGGAACAAAACTTAAAGCTCACATCCATTGAAGGAAAATAATTTGAGGGTGCAACAAAGTATAAACAGCTCGTAGGAAGTCTCAACTACATGACTACTACCATACCAGACATTTTGTTCGTCGTTGGAATCCTCTCTAGGTTTATGCAAAAGCCTTGTGAGGGACATTGGTCTGCTGCAAAAAGAGTTCTAAATTAATTGAATGGAACTCAAGACTTTGGACTCAAGTATACACAGGTGGGTGACTTCAGCTTGATTGGATACTATGATTCAAACTTCGATGGAGACAAAGAAACTAGGGTATCTACTTCCGGTTATGCTATGAGTCTTGGATCAGGAGCTGTCTCCTGGAGATCATGCAAAGAATCAGTTCCAGTAGATTCCACAACAGAGTCAAAATATGTGGCAACAGCTAAGGCAACAAAAGAAATTGTGTGGCTGAGGAAAATTCTAGAAGATTTGCAGTAAAACAAGTACATTCGACTCCACTCATGATTGACAATACCTCTGCAATAAAGTTGGCCAAGAACCCAAAGTTCCATGATCAAATGAAGCACATCAATACAAAATGTCATCCGATTCAACGTCGTGTTGAGGCCAAAACAATCCATCTTCGCCATTGTTCCACTAATGAGCAAATTGCAGACATCTTCACCAAAGCGCTTGGAAGAGAAAAGCTTGAAAGATTCAGAACAATGCTTGGACTCACCAACATCCCTTCAGATTAAAGGGGGAATGTTGACACCTAATCATAGGGATTGGGTGAACAAATTGTAAATAATGTAAATAATTAATAAGAGAAAATGAAGAGTCATCAGGAGATGAAACTCAACAGTCACTCCCTCATGTATATAACTATGAACAACCCAAATGAATAATCATAATCTCATTTGAGGAGTTACCTCTTGGCCTGACAAGATATACGGAGTTTAGTCTTGGTGACTTTGATATTTTGACTTATACACTATAAGTTTATATTGATATAATTTAATATAGTTTATAGTTCTATTTAAATATGTTCATTGTTTCTTTCAAGATTTTATAGATTTCCTTGAATGTGCTTCAGGAGGTTTAGAAATGTATACATCATCACTCATTCAATTGTGCTTTAGTGGGGTGATGTTAACTATGTCTATTCATCTATTTGTTACTAATTAGTTATGTTTGTTGTGTTTTGAACTAAGTTATATTTTCTTACGATTGTCATGTGCTGAAATATAACTTAATTTACATATATTGTGTTTTTTTAATTCATGAACTATGTTTTTGTAAATTGGATTTGTCACATGTATGTATATGAATGAAAACATGATTAATTAAATTGTTTTGTTTTCTATAATCCTTCATTGTATTCCATTTATTATAAAGGGATGTCTCTACTTTGTACTAAATGAATGATTAATCTGAAGTAATCATGAAACAAAACCAGTCCTATGATTTAATATATTTTATTTGGCCATGGCTTATATTTAAATAATAGTTTAGCATTGCATTTTCTGATTTTTTATATAAAATCCTTAAAGCAAGTTGAGATATATTTCATTTTTCTTAAAATAATAACAAGTACAATTATGCTCTTGCTTGCTATATTTTCATTTATGTTACATTAGCTTTTATAATAATAGCTACAAAATCTATGATTCTATAGCCATTATTTATTTAGATGATAATTTGTTAATATATGAAATTTTTATCCTACGAGTATTATTTGCAGCTAAGCAATTGAACACCAATTTCCTATTTTGTATTTTGGATTATCATTGTCTACTAACATGGCATATTGAGTCATGATGCCTGTTTATTTTTAATACAATCTTGTTATGACCAATGTGCTTGTATTTGTAGGATGCATCTCAACACCGATCTTTTAGGAACAAATATCTCTATTTTGATTTGTAATTATTTTGTATGGGGACCCTTTTGGTATAAATACATGATAGAGTTTGAAAGATAAGGGGGAAAACTGAACACTGTATAAGAGTGAAATAGTTACACAAATTTTATTCTTGATGACTTTGATACTTTGACTTATACACTATAAGTTTATATTAAATGAATTTAATATAATTTGCAGTTCCACTTAAATAAGTTCATTATTTCTTTCAATATTTCGTATATTTCCTTTATTGTGCTTTAGGAGGTCTAGAAATTTATACAACATCACTCATTCGATTGTGCTTTAGTGGGATAATGTTAACTATATCTATTCATCTACTTGCTACTAATTAGTTATGTATATTGTGTTTTGAATTAAGTTGTCATTTTTTACAATTGTCATATGCAAAAATATAACTCAATTTACATATATTGTGTTCTTTTAATTTATGAACTATGTTTTTGTAAATTGGATCTATCACATGTATGTATATGAATGTAAACATGATTAATTGGATTGTTTTGTTTTCTATAATCATTTACTGCCTTCCATTTATTATAAAGGGATGTCTCTACTTTGTACTAAATGAATGATTAATCTGAAGTAATCATGAAACAAAATCAGGCCTATAATTTAATATATTTTATTTTTCCATGGAATATATGTAAATAATAGCTTTGCATTGCATTTTCTGGTTTTTGATGTAAAATCCTTAAATCAACTTGAGAGTTATTTCATTTTTCTTAAAGTAATAACAAGTATAGTTGTGTCCCTGCTTGTTATCTTTTTATTTATGTTACATTAAAAGTCAATTGTATTCTACTATCATTCTCTCTATACAAAATATAATTCATTATTTTAATGTTTTATAATTTACTTTACACCAGTTAGGGTCACCCTTCTGGTGATTCCCATTTAGTGCATATATGTATATAACTAATTAAACCCCCTAACCAGTTGAACCTTAACGATTTATTTCTCGAAAGAGGAGGAAATATTAGGCTAACAGAGCCATAAAACCCATTAGGAGCCTCTATCCCAAATGTCTTGGGTTATTAAATAACCTTGGATTGAGTTGTTTCCTCTTGTTAAGGAGTGGTTGTTTCCTCTCATTAACAAATGGCGCTAGAAGGAGAGAAACTATGGATTTAAATGCATAGAGGGAGCCCGCATCCTACCACTCACTATTCAATAGATACTTGTAGTCACTTTATTGGTGAAACTTCTTTCACTTCTCACTCTGATCAAACTTCCACATTACCTTCTCAGCCTGAACATACTAGTGAACTTGTTACTCCCGCACCTTCACAAGATACTTCTCATATTGAAAATTTACTTCAAAATTCTTGCGAAGTATTTACCTGGGCATATGAAATATTAGCAGCACCCAGATTTGTTGAATAAAAACAATCCTAATTCCTTTTCACACCTATTTATGTATAGTTAGATGAAGCCACTGTGATTGATCCATAACAAGGAAACTCTCAAACTACTAGTACATTTAAGGATAGATTGCATAACATCTTCATTGGGAAAATTTACCCTAATCAACTAGACCTTAAAAGTATTACTAATGAATATACACAATCATAACCTACTCTTTTAGGAGGA
This sequence comes from Pinus taeda, assembly GCA_000404065.3. Classification (NCBI taxonomy): domain Eukaryota; kingdom Viridiplantae; phylum Streptophyta; class Pinopsida; order Pinales; family Pinaceae; genus Pinus; species Pinus taeda. Next base: position 36,444 of record APFE030097294.1, read on the forward strand.
TCTGATTTTCCGCCCTCACCACCTAGTTCCTCTTCATCTTCTTTTGCTGAGGATTCCTCTGGTGATGAAAGTTCCATCAACATAATCAATTAATTCACAAGGTTCACCTCAGATGGAAAAAAAAAAACAAAAAAAACAAAAAAAAACAAAAAAAAAAAAAAAAAAAAAACAAAAAAAAAAACAAAAAAACAAAAAAACAAAAAACAAAAAACAAAAAACAAAACAAAACAAAACAAACAAAACAAAACAAAACAAAACAAAAACAAGGAAATACCATGGGAACAACCCTCATACCCCATGGCTTAACTAATATGTAGTTGTTGTGCCAGGTGTTTAATTCCCTCTACCTACAAATCCTCAGAAATTTCTCCCACAATTTAACCCTAACTCCAAACAACTTGTAGATGATGATATAAAAAGATTCATGTTAGCCATTAGACATAAGAGTGTGCATCATGAAGATTTTGTCTGTAGATTATTCCCATATAGCTTTAAATGAAATGCCTCAACATGGTATTTTTCCCAACAACCCCAAGGCATCACTTCATGGAGTCAATTTGAAGATACATTATTAGAAAAAAAAAAATATATATATATATATATATATATATATATATATATATATATATATATATATGATATATACACCTTGAATTTCTATTTATGGAATTGTCTAACATGAAAATGAAACGGAAGGAGAGAATTAAAGATCTCAATGTGATATTTCTTGCCCTGAAAAACAAAATTCCTGTTGAGTCCATTCCTGTTGAAAACCTCGTGGTTGCCTATTACGTTAAGGCTATTCCTACTCACATCATCATGTGAGTGAAGAGAGACTAGAAAGACACCCTTCAAGCAAGTTTTGAAGAAGATAGTACTATTGAAAAGGATATTCTTAGCATTAAGGATAACACTAATACTCAAGGTCATTAGGCTTCATCCTCACGGAAGACATTTGAGTCATCCTCCAAACCACCCTCAATTAAGAAGGAATAGGGGCCTCTCGATCTTGAGAATTTTTGGAAGGTATTAAACAAGTTATCAAATGAGATTATTGACTTGAAAAAAACTCAGGGGAAGGGCCATCAAACAAAGGTAATTTTAGACAATTTAAGAAAAAAAATCACCTAAATCTATTCCTCCTATTCAAGGGTTAAATGCCAAGGGACTGGAGGATGTTCTACAAGCACTGATATCGAGGTTGACTCATCCTCTAATGATAAAACTGAATAAATAGATGAGGGAGACAAAGAAATTGATGTTAATGATCATGAAGATCACCAACCTCCTACTATGGGTCACTTTGTTGATCTAACTTATGAATTGTTTGAAGAAGAACATGAAAATGTCTTCGCAAATTCACATCCCTAAAACACTCGTAGTAAAACTGTTATTGATGAATCTCGTCCATCTACCACTGCTAAGGGTAAAATATGAAGAAAAAAAGTAGAAATGTCAAAAAACCTTGTTGTCCCAAATTTAGAATATGACCTTATTGAAGACCTAAAAAGACTCAGAGCTAACATTTTAATGTTTGAGTTGTTGAAATTTCCTATGGTGCACCAGAAGGATCAATGTACTTTTGCTGAAATTTCTAGTAAGAAAACAACCCAAAATAAGGAAGTGTTAAATTTTGACAAAAATGGGATAGGGCCAATCACTATAAAGGAATTTTCTTCAACTAATTCACCTACACAAACCAAGAAGGTTAGTGTCCCTCCTTTTCTACTTACCTTTGAAATTTACAACATAAATGTACACAACTACATGATTGATTCTAGTGTATCTTCTAATGTGATGCCTCTTTGTATTTGTAAAAATATGAATGTGAACATGAAACCATCTGGGGTAAAAATTATATAGCTTGATTAAACCAACATTAAATAAGTTGGGGAGTTAAATGATGTCCTTATTAGACTATATCCAGATAATAGAGCTCATTAGATTATTGATATTGTTGATATTCTCGAGCCTTATGGTATAATTTTTAGTAGAGATTGGTCACAACGTCTTAATGGCTATTTCGCTACTGATTGGTCATATTTATGGCTACTTTGTAAAGAGAATCCAAATAAAATTAGTATCATCATAGAAAGGTATATTCAACATACTATTATCGATCTCAATGATCCTGACAAACCAATCTTAATGAATGATTTTTTTATGTAAAGTTTTGATACATTTTTTGGTAAATTTTCTCCTAATATTTCCCCTTTTGGTGAATTCTAGAAAGAAATTTGAACTAGAATCTTGTACTAAAATGCTCACTCCAAGCAAAACTTTCATTGATCCTAAAACTATTAAAAGTAAAAATGATGAAGTATGGTCATTGTATTTTGATGGGTCAAAATCAAAGGAAGGTGTTAGTGTTGGTTGCTTATTCCGTGAACCAAAGGGAAATAAATTGCTCATTGCTTGTAGGTTAGAATTTAGTTGTGCTAATAACAATGCAGAATATGAAGCTCTCATCTAAGGTCTCAGAAAAACTATTGATATGAATATTAAAATTTTGATTGTTTGGCGATTCTGAAATCATTATTAAGCACGTAAGAGATTCCATTCACTGCATTTCTTCAAGTCTGGAAAGTTATGAGACTCAGATATGGAATTTGCTTTTAATCTTTTAATATTTCAATATTTATTCCATTCCTAGATCTAGCAATCATGAGGTGGACTTATTAGAAAATTTAGCTTATAGATTGATTTATGTTGAATGTTTTGAACCTGGATCTTTTTATGTTGAGTTGATTTATAGATCGTCCATTCCTGATAACATTACTAATTTGGCATGTCTTTGATAATGACTAGAAGATTATTGACTTCATCCACATGGAAGACAAATTCCAAGATGTGGTGATTGATGAGTCTACTCATAACGAAAATGTTTGAAATTTCTCGCAAGACTAGAAAAAACATTTAACTGAAGAAGCATTCAATTTGGTAAATTTGACCCCTAAATTTGTTGTGGGATTAGAGAAAGTTTATGACTTGCATGATAAATTTAAAAAGGTGGTAAATTGTAATACTAATATTTCCTCCATGAAATATGAAACCATTAATTTAGGAAATCAATCAAACCCGTATAATATCAATCTAGGGACAGAATGTGCCCCAAAAGGAAGATCAAATGTTATTCATCTGTTCAAGGAATACAAAGATGTATTCATCTAGAAATACAATGATCTAGAAAACTTTGAACCTAATATCATGCAACATGTAATTCCAATGAAACCACAAACCAAGCCCTTTCAACCTAAATTAAGGAAGATGCACCCTAGCTTAAAACATGTTGTTAAGGATGAACTGAAAACGGCTTGCAACCCAAATAATCTTCCCTGTTAGTCATACTTAATGGGTTTTCAATCAAGTACCTATTAGGAAGAAGAACATATATATTCAATTATGCATTGATTCAAAAATATGAACAGAGCCTTTGATAAGGACAATTATCTCGTTCCACCCATGGAGCAGATCTTGTAGCATGTTTCTAGCTCTGAAACGTTGTCCTTACTAGACGAATTTTCAGGCTATAACCAATTCATGGTTTCAAATAATGATCAACGCAAACTACACTATGAACTCTATGGGGGCCTTTGAATACATGAATATGCCTTTTAGAATGATTAATGTTGGGGAAACCTTCCAAAGAGAAATGGATATTTCTTTTCATGGATTAATTAATGAATTTTTTGCTATCCATTTGGATGATGTCGCTATGTTTTCCAAAAAGATATCTGACCATTTATCTTATCTAAGAGATGTATTTGAGAGGTGTAGAAAATTTGGCATTTCCCTTAACCCCAAAAAAATTGTTTTTGTTGTCATTACAGGAAAACTGCTTGGATTTGTTGTATCTAAAAAAAGAATGATGATAGATCCTTAATGAACCAAATAAATTGTCAATTGGTCATCCTACTTCTAAACAATGAATGCAATCCTTTCTTGGAAAGATTAAAATTGTTAGGAGATTCATTCCAAGTTTCTCAGAGATAGTGAGGCCTTTGTAAAATTTTGTCAAGAAGAATTTTGTCTTTGAGTGGGGAGACCAAGAAAGGGAAGCCTTCCAAACCATTAGGAAATTCATTTCTAAATCTCTTGCTTTGATGAGTCTTGATTTTTCTAAGGACTTCACCTTACATACCTTTACTTCCAACACTGCATATGTTGTTGTTCTCCCCCAAAATAAAAACCAAAATGATGAAATTCATATTTCCTTCATGAGCTCTTCTTTAAAATGGGAAAAACTTAACTATTGTGTAGTTGAAAAATAGGATTTTGTTGTATTTAAGGTGGAGAAGCACTTCATACCTTATCTATTGAAATAGAAGACTAAAATCATTGTCCCTTATGCAACAGTAAGAAATATATTGGTTCAAAAGGAGCTCAACGAGAAAATAGCACATTGGATGACAACCCTTCAAAAGTATTATCTTGAAATTAAACCTGAACAAATTGTTAGAGGTCAAGGAATCTATAAGATAGCTGAAAAATATATTATTCCACCCAACCAAGACTCCTGTTTGAATAATGAAAGTTCATTTTAGGATGAAATTTATACAATTTATCTAATTATGATTCTTTTGTAGTTGCTACAACCACCCTCCAAAATTTTTCTCATACCTTGATTTTGGGGCCTTCCTTTTATCCACAAGAGCTTATCATTCATTGTCATCAAGTATTCATGCTATGATAAAGACTTATATTTTCATCCAATGCTTGTGACTTCTTGCTTTAAACCTGATATGAAGCTTTGCAGACACAAGCCCATCTCTTGCTTGACTTTGCCGCATTGTCGATCTTCCCTCTAAAAACTACGTAATATTGGATGGCACACAAGCCTTGAGGATTTGAATTTCATAATATAGAATGGCAGGCCATCCAGCACTAGGAGACAACCTGACCTTGAGCTCATAACTTTGCGCAAAGCTTTCCTTGCCATCAAAAACTGTGCAATGCACTGTGTCAAGGAGTTGCCCAGCCCCCTTGAGAATTGCACAATCCTTCCGGAAAAGAAAAAAAGAAAAAAAGTGAAAAATATCCCTAGAAAATAGGGATTGGATAATTAATTTCCCGAAGAGTGGAAAAAGTTACTATTTTTTACTTTCCGCCAAGTGTCACTTTTTCCTTTATTTTAGGCATGCGCGTCATAAAACCTAGCCATCATAGATCTATATAATTGAAGCTCCTACAGCTCATTTTCACATTTAATCTTGGATCTTTAGCCTTCCACAGGAGATAAAGGAGCCTTCAATGGAGTTTGCAGCATTTTTCCTAGCGAGTTTTGCTTTTGTCGTCTTTTGTCGCTTTTTTCTGTTTTTTTTGTCATGTCACTTTTGTGAGTTCCATTTTGCTTATTTCTTCTCATGGTTAATGTATTTTAAACTTATATTAACTTTTACAAGTGATGGTTTGTTCCGTCATTCACATATTACAAGTGTCGGATCAACTTTATTGTTTTTTTCCCATTAGTGGTCGTCGTTTCAACGACTCTCTCTGTATGTTTGTTTTTCCTTTTGAATGTTGATATTTTTCACTTGATTTGCACCAATCTATCTTTTCTTAGTCATATCTGCACTCCTACTTGCATAATCACTCAAATATACCACTTTCCCATCCTCTTCCTAGGCAAATTTTCCCTTCCCTTAGCCAGCAATTGCCTTGTCCAACTTGGCATTGTGCAAGCCCAAGGCTCAAGCCTCATGATTGGCCTTTGGACTATGCAATGTGTAGTACCTAACCTGCCCAACTGTGCATTGTGCAGTTCTAGGTATCAAGCCTGACCGTTGGCCACTGAGACTGTGTAATGCGTAGCCTCTCCCTCAGTCTACCCAGGCTAAGACTGAACATTGCATAATCTCAAGCCTCAAGCTACTCCCTGGCTCCTGAGATTAAATAATGTGCATTTCAAGCAACCTCTCTTTTCCCTCAGCTTAGGAATTATGCAATTTTTCCCTTCAGTCTTGGGGTTGCTACCTTAGTCTTGCTTTGTACATCATGTTGCTCAAGTTAATTTTTGGTTTGCCATGAGTGCATTTTCCTCCTACAAGTATTGCAATTGTTGAGTACTTCTCTTGTTCAGTCACTGTTATCATGGACCCAAAGAGATATTCTTGAAAATATACTATAGAAAGCAGAATCAGGGAGATAATTGAGAGTACTCCAGTGAACCTACAAGTTTACTCAGATACTCAACTATTTATAGAGAAAGAGTCGGACATCACATGGCACAATGTAAATGAGGCATTCAAAACAAGAAGCTGAAAAGAATATCTTGAAGACCATCATGTGCATATCAATGTTTATAAATCAGAGTTACATAAGGTTGCATGTAGGTACCTAACTTTCCCATGTGCATACATTATCAGCTGGATATTGTCTCATACGGATGCAAATACTATGACCCTTATCACTGTTGAAAAAGTGTAACTAGGTTCAGTTTCCATAATGACATGTGTAATTGTGATTTTATGTATTTAATGTAAAGAAGAAAAATAAAATTATTATTGTAATGCTTGTCTCATGGGTTTCATGAGCAAGAAATTTTGTTTTTTTCTATGGCTCCCATTATGATCCCTTAGGATTGGTCATAAATTCAAATTGAGTCAATGTCATATATGAAGGACCATTCTTGGGCATGTTACATATTTGTATGAGTTATTAAAAGCGTAAAAAGGCCCTCCAAGACTAAGTAAAATCACCTCCAACAAGTCAGCCTTAAATCAAATAATGGAACTACACCAAAGGACCTGTCGGCTCAACCACATCTCAAGTTGGATTATTTGATGGTTGAAACAATTTAAATAGACAACTCAACTCTCATTTGAATACATAACAATTCGCTTAAGCAAGTCTGCAATAAGGAGTGCAAAAACACTTGGAAATGAACCTCATGGCCAGCCAAGAGAAGGGAAGGAAGAGTGAAGTCTTTGGTGTTACTTTGGATATGTTTTTGGGCTATGTATTGTCAAACATGTGAAGAAGAGAGGCATCTTCTGCTGCAGGAAAGTTTGCTACAAGGAAGGGCCGAGGTTGGTAAGTTCATTATAGAAGTTGAATAAAGGAGAATACATTGCAACCATCATGCCGAAGTGTAGAACGAAGTATCCTTATTCAAGAGAAGTGGCAACAAGGTGCTTCAACTAGGGTTTCTGAAATAAGGCCGAGAATTGGAGTGTTGAAGCAAGGAACCAAAACACTTCAAGATAATCGAGAAGGAGGAAGAAATAATGATTTTGATTATCATTGACTCAAGGAATAAGAGGAATATTTGTGTATTAGTCTTGGAGAGGAAAATAGGTCAAGGGTCTTGGTATTGGTATTCATCATTTGAAGTCTCTATAAGAAAAATAATTTGTTTGGGTTTTCCTCTCAAGTAGGAGATGTTTTGGCCATGGCCGATCACCTACATTATGTGTCTCTTGTCTCTTTATTTTTATGCATTGGTAACTATTTGATGAAGAAGAACACAATAATAATCTAAGTAAAGAGAATATCCTAATCTAAAGAAGTAAAAAACATTCACAAGAACTTATCATTATAGATAAATCACGTGATCTTGATGCCCTAGATTTTTCAACATGGTATCAAAGCTAAGGTGACAAAGTCAAGGAAGGGAATCTTATCAAGGGACACTCAAGGATCAAAATATCAAGAAAGGCATCAAAGAAAATCTAAGAAGATCATCTTGGAGTAAATATCTACAAAGAAGTATCAAAACCGTAGATTGAATAAGAATTCTACACCAAGAAGAAGTCTTGGATCCTCAAAAGACCACAAAGACCCCTCTCAAGTTGAATATACTTATGAATCAAGTTTCTTGAAGACCATTCATTCTAGAGAAGCAATATTAAGGACGTTGTCATCATCTTCAAAAGTTCTAAGGCACTTTCCTCTCGGTTAAACAATAACCTTACTATTGAAGAATATCATCCAAGAACCATCAAGACATCATTAAGAAGTCATCATTATCAATAAGGACATCACTATCAAAGGATCTAAAGTGATCTCCTATTTTTTTTAAGTCAAGGATAACTCTTGAAGAAATCTATCATCATCAAGGAGAACTTATATATCATCTATATTATCATAAAATTCAAGGAGGGTAGTAAGTGAAAGAAGAATATTCACAAGTAATTACATTTATGTCTGAATCTGTCAAAAAAAAAAATTGCAAGGAAAGAAACAAGTTGGTTGGGGCTTCAAACTATCTTGCATGGAAGAATAGGACAAATTTGAATCTCATTGAAAATGAGGTTATGGATAATGTCAAAGGATCTATCGCCAAACCAACAAAAGAATATGCTCAAGAACTTGAAAATTTTATAAAAGGGGAAGTGAGGGCTCAAAGGATTCTCATAGAATCTATCAAGGATCCCCTCATTCCATATGTATCTAAACTTGACACCTCAAAAGAAATATATGATAAATTGGTAGATTTGTTTTCTGTAAGCACTATTGGAGAATTTATCTCTCTAAGGAAAGACCTCTAAAAGCTAAGGATATCAAAATAAGAAGGAATAACCTCATAATTTATGAGGATATATGAAATAAGGAATCAACTTCAAGATCTGGGAGAAGTAATGTCTAACAAGGAGATGATCACTATAGTACTGAATACACTACTAGAGGAATGTGGTAACTTTGTTTAAGCATTTATGGGAAGAAAAAAGCTACTCCGTTCCATGATATATGGTCTCTATGAAAAATTGAAGAAACCAGACCAAAGGCAAAAACTGATGTGGGATCAAGTGATCAAAATTAGGCATATGTTGTTATCACAACGAGAAGAGGAAAATCTGGGAAATTTGGTCCTCAGAAAAAGAAAAGGAAAATGACTAAGATTAAATGCTATGGAATCTCGATGTCAAGAATATGGGCATTACAAAAGAGATTGTCCTAAGCTCAAGAATGAAAATAATAAAAGAAGTAGATAAGAAGCCCATATCACCGAAGAAGTGGAGGAAGATGAAAAGAATAAGTCTAAGAAAGAGGAAGTAAAAGATATCTACTATGATTGAGATAGTCTTCCTCACCTAGTTCTTTTCAAGTTCTCGTTTTTAATGTTTGTTGTTGTAATATATGGCCATCATGATTCACTATGGAAAAATGATAGGATGCATCATGGTATCATAGAAGCATTAAAAGCAATAGATTTTGATCATAGAGAAACATAAAATATGGCATAAATAAGAGTCTATGGAAGTCACCGATCGAAGGATATAGCTCCTGGTAACCTCATTAGAAGAAAAAATTATCTTGTACCAAGATCATCATACATCAATCAAAAGGAAACATCTGTTGGATGAGGATACTCAAGATACTCTATTGGAATCTTCATTAGAAGGTTCAAAAGAAAGAAAGGGTTTCATCAAGCATTCCAACTTGTAGGAATTCATGGGATGGTGGTATGATGACAAAGGAGGTGAATCAGATCAAGGAATTGAAGCTTTTTCAATCAAGGAAGTTGTTGAATGAAGTCTAAGGTGACCTAACGTAAATTGAGGTATGTACGCTTGTATTCGATATTGTAGATTCATGTCATATGGTTGCAGGTAACATGGATAAATGCTCTATCACGAGAAAATGCTCAAACGAAAGGATCTCCTCCTTTAAAAGGATTCAGGAGGGCATGGGTCACATATTGTCTAGATGAAATCAACATAATATGTCCTCATAAGGAATATGAGGTGGTTGACAAATTGGAGGAACAATGACTATAATTTCCAAGAAAGAAATGTGTGAAGAAAGAAAGGAAGATATCATGAAATATGCAACTATGGACAAGGAAATCAACATCCAGGGACTGAGAGATTTTAGTAGGATATCTCCATGAAATATATGAATACTTTTATGAAGTCTGAAAAAAGAAAGATACCCTTGGATATGTGTGTGTGTGTGTGTGTTGTGTGTGTGGTGTGTGTGTGTGTCTTTTGGAGATGTGCTATAGTATGTAGGATGTTGATGCAAATTAGAAGATCTCATGATGAAAGACCATCACAAAGGTAATTTAATGATTCATCTCTTATTTTTGGTTAATATCTATATGGGATGATGCAAGGCTGCCAAGGGAAGAGCTATGGATATCTTCCACGACTGATGTCCATGTAGTATGATGAAAGATACTTAAGGAAATATGGCATGAAGAAGGAAACATGACATGAAGGAAGGCCATATATGAACTGATGTATCAATTTTCGATGAAAGGAATAAAGACATGACTAACTCATGATAAAAGTGATGGATGGTCTCTACCCTACAAATAAGTCCCATAAAATGTAGACTCCTTGACAAAGAAGAAATCATCATGACATCAAAGGAAGGAGTTCTACAAGAAGTTGGTTGTCAGATAATCTCCACCTAGAGAGTTGTTGGAAGCAAGTCCCTGGTCAAGAGGGAGCTTGGTCAAGTCCCTATTTAAGAGAGAGCTTGGCTACATTCCTTTATGGAATGAGTTGGTAATTCCTGGTTAAGAGGGAGTGAAAGTTGTGGTTCTCTATCTCATGTGTCATGCACTAGACTATGACTAAAATTCGTAAGTCTTAGTGAAGGCCACAAGGAGAGAGATAGAAACATCATTTTTGTCTTCACTTGGAAAGGAAAAATGAAGGATTGGCTAAAAATATGGCATCTGATACTCTTTGAGGATGAGTTAGGGAATCCAAGGTAAGAGTAGTCGTAGAGGACTGATATTCTTTGAGCAATGGGAATCCAAGATAAGAACAGTCCTGGTGGAACACACCTTGAGAACCTGAGTGGGGTATGTTCCGAGAGAGACAATGATGACGGTATCTATACATCATTGGTCTCACCAACATTTTGCTCTGATCTTGTGGAGAGATAGAGTAGTTAGCCAAAGCCTTATTATGTGACACTGCTGGTTGATATGATGCTATACAGATGGGTTACCACTCCGACTCTTCTTATGAGAATTATTCAGATTGAGAATATCCAAGTACCTTGTATGGATTATGAATACATCCCTTGTTAAGAGGGAGTTTTGAAAAGGTGTAACTACGTCCGATCATCATAATGAAATGTGTAATTTTGATTTTATGTATTTAATGTAAAGAAGAAAAATAAAATTATTATTGTAATGCTTGTCTCATGGGTTTCATGAGCAAGGAATTTTATTTGTAGTTATGGCTCCCATTATGAGCCCTTAGGATTGATCGTAAATTCAAATTGAGTCAATGTCATGTATGAAGGGCCCTTCTAGGGCATGTTACATATTTTTATGAGTCATTAAAAGATTAAAAATTCCCTCCAAGGCCAAGCAAAAGCACCTCCAACAAGTCGACCTTAAATGAAATAATGGAACTAAACCAAAGGACATGTTGGCTCAATCAAAACTCAAGTTAGCTTATTTGATGGAAGAAACACTATAAATAAGCAACTCGACTCTCATTTGAATACATAAGAATTTGGTCAAGAAATTTTGCAATAAAGAGTGCAAAAAACACTTGGAAAATATCCTCATGACCAACGAAGAGAAGGGAAGGAAGAGTGAATTCTTTGGTGTTACTTTGGATATTTTTTCGGGATATTTCAAGTCACACATGCAAAGAAGAGAGGCATCATCTACTACGGGAATGGCCAAGAGTATTATTGTCTGCTGCAAGGAAGAGTCGAGGTTGGTAATTTCACTCTATAATCTTAATCAAGGAGAAGACATTGCAACCATCAAGCTGAAGTGTATAAGGAAGTCTCCCTATTCAAGAGAAGTGGTAAAAGGTGTTGGAATTAGGGTTTCTGAAATAAGGCCGAGAATTGCAGTGCTGAAGCAAGGAACCAAAAAACTTCAAGATAGCTGAGAAGGAGGAAGAATCAAGGAGTTTGACTATCATTGACTCAAGGAAGAAGAGAAATATTTGTGTCTTGGTTGTGGAGAAGAAAACAGCTCAAGGGTCTTGGTCTTGGTATTCATCAATTGAAGTCTCTATAAGAAGAAGAATTTGATTGGGTTTTCCTCTCAAGTAGGAGAGGTTTTGGCCTTGGCCGATCACCTATATTTTGTGTCTCTTGTATCTTTATTGTTTATGTATTGGTAATTATTTGATGAAGAACACATTAATAATCTAAGTAAAAAGAATATCCTAATACAAAGAAGTAAAAATTATTCACAAGAAGTTATCATTATAGAGAAATCCTCTAATTTTGATGCCCTATATTTCTCAACAAGCAGTGGACGAAGGCTTGCTTCTTTTCTGGCACCGAATTACCATCTCATGTATCATTTTCTGGAGCTGGAAACGCTCATGGATTCTTACTTCTATGCAACCACCAACTACTTGAGAATAAAGGATGTTGTTAAAAGTTGGGTGAAATAGCTAGCACAGTTCTGTCAGACACCTACCCACACCTACAACACAAAATCTCACAGGAAGGATTATCAATACTTGATAGTTCTATGTTGCAGGATCTATGGAAAAATAAGTACTAAGACCTTCCCCAAAGGGTGGGAATTTTTTCTAAACCAGATTGTGAACAAAGGAAAACCATTCAAATGGTCAGATATTTTGGCTCGAAAATTGAATATCCATGTAGCTAATGTTCATAATCCTCCCAAGAATAAGAAGACACAATTTTACATGTCTTCCTACCTGCTGGATGTAATTTGTGCTCATAATGCATTCCGTGGCATGAATTGGACCTAAACACTGAGGGAGAATGTCATGCATATTTACTGCAAGCTTCTTTTAGAGTGCAACCATAGAGGAGTAATGGAAAATCTTCCTGATCACTTCCTCATCCCGTTGTACAAGATTATCTTTGAGGAAGACCCACCTTGCATGTTACATGGGGCAATGGAAGCAGTGTCATAAATAGTAGATTGGTTTGCCTCACCAGATGGCACTTTCCTCAAAGTGTTGGTGGACAAAAGTCACCAGATATTTTATGGAGGTATGACATTGATAATTTGGCTATGAAAGAAGTTGTGTACCATCTCTCCACAGGGTTATCAGCAACTTTGCACAGGAAGAAGAAAGTACCTTGGCCCATTCTTCCTTTACAAATCAGATTGTACAAGATCAAGAAATTGAAAGTTGTAGACATTGAAGGAAAGGAGATAGATACATTCACATTCAGTTGTTTGGAATTCAATACGTACAATCCTAGGAATGTTTGTAATGACCACTGTGCAAGGATCCATTTACAGTGGCTAAGCGGGACATTTTGTAGGCCCGAGGAGGAGAAGATAAAGATTTCTAACAATACTTATAGGCCCCATGAACCAGTCATCTTCGAGGGAACATCACTAGTTACTCCGCAAAAGGACGTCACTCAAGAGGAAATACCAAAAGGAAGACGTAATCCAGTGTGTAAAAAAGGCAAGAGGAAGGTTGCACATAGCCCAACAGAAGAGCAAAGCCACATGATGAAAGTATATCTAGTCATCATGAAAGCGGATATAGAAATAGAGAAGAAGAGGAAACAAAGGAATCAGAAAGAAGAACAAAAGAAGAAGGAAGAACAAGAACATAATATATTGGAAGAAGAAAGGTGGAGGTTAGCAGAAGAAGAAGTCGCACATAAACAAGCTGAAGAGAAAGAGCAGAACTAACAACTAGAGGAGGAGAGAAAAAAATTGCAAGACAAGGAGATCGCTCAATAGATTGAGGAGTTGAATATGATTCAAGACATGGAGGTGGAACCAGAGCTCCTTAACCAATATGTTGATCTGATGTCGAGTACTAAGTAGGTCACCATTCAGTCTCCCCATCCTCTAATAGCAAAGAAAGCTCCAAGTGAGGAAGAGGAAATTGTTCCTCTTCATGAGGGTCTAGTCATGGACATGTACAATATGACTTATGAGGACATTCAAAAGAATATTTTAAAACCAAGGAAGAAACATTTTCTAGACAACCTCACATTTCTTTCATTCATCAAAGAAAGGGTATTTGTGATAGACACCAGAAGGAATCCAAATTCCAGTGCCGCAACTAACTTGGCCTTCGCATGAGTAGTGAATTCAAACACAAAGTATATGATGGCCAAGAAAAAACAGTTGGAAAAGATCTTATAGGCTGTGGGGCAAGAAATTGAACAACTCTAGGTAGAGGTCTAGAATGTAGCTAGCGCAAAGGTATTTCTGAAGAAATCAAGGCTACCATACTCGATGAAGTATCAACAGTTGGAGAAACCATGTGTAGCCTTTATGAGGAGCTAGTCATCGTGCATAAGGAAATTGTCCACTTGCACGACATGCAAAAAAAGTGTAAGTATAATCTAAATCTCTCAAACCTTTTTACACAACCATCATTGTCGTGCATGAGTGGTGAATGCAACAAAAAGGGGCATCATCTAAGCTAGCAAATAAAACAAGACAACAAGAAGATTTGGAGAAAGAAAAAGTTTGAATGATCATCTAGGGTAACAAACAACTCGACTCGTTCATCGCCAACATTCAAGCATCGTATGCATGATTGTACAACAACGTGGATTTCTTGGTGAAATCACAAAAGATCCCATCAGTTGGTTCGCTCATCGAAGCCAAGCATAGGAATCAAGTCTGATAGGAAGTTGAAGAATACTTGGACCATCTGTGGCAAATTTTTGCTAAGGAAGATTTGGATGTGAAGAGGAACAATATGCAGAAGTACATTGGTGGGCGAGTCCAGATCAATATTACGTTGCTCATGCTGAAGAAAGAAATTTAGTCTAGTTCAAAACCAATCTAGTTGGATGCCATGGAGGCTACAATCCGCTTCCAGCATGTTCCCGTCGCACATTTTGGGGAATTCATTGCACAGTACAAATCTTGGTACCAGTATATGACCGAGGAACTACATGTCGAAGTGGTTGAGTTGGAGTTTCCCCAAACTCAAGCTTAACTTGTTTCATCTTAAAAGGGGTTCAAGTTGACTCTACCCAATTTTTTCTTATGTCGGTATGAGTAATATTGTAATATTGTTTTGTAATTAATTAGTGAAATTCCAAGTGTCATGGTGGAATATGAAAAGTAATTGGAAGGAAGTCTAAAGGTCATGGTTATAGAAATCAAATAGTCATGAGGGAAGTTGAAGAGTCGCAAAGGGAGATTAATAGTCACCCCTATGTTATAAATAACCCTCATGAGTCATGCAAAGGGATTTTGGGAGCCAAGTTTTTCGTCCAGCTTTTGGCTTAGGGGAAAGAGCCTGAGAATTTTGTTGAGGGCCTTGGCTTCTTCGTAGCATAGAGGGAGTATCTTTCTTTGAAGGAGTAGGTGTTAGCTTTACGTTCCACTATTGGGGCTAGTGGTTTTTCAAATGTATATGTATGCTTGGAACTTTCACTTTAATAAAATCTCAGAGCCGACACATTTTCATGCATATGTTGTGAATATAGTAGGGTTATTCTTGTTATGTTTGCAATATATGTTATTTCATTTATGCTAACACATATGAACTATTTTATTCACATTAGTATGAATCTTGTTGAATGAGTGTTGTTGTATTTGTCCATCATGGTTAACTTGTGAACTATTTTGCAGGCTAACTTGTGATTTCTTTTATGCTCGTGTGTTCCTTTCAAGCTGTGTACTATTACAGGCTTCTAATGGGCTCACTTATTTTCATTTCATCGTATAAAAACCTTTCATACATTGCACTTGACCCTCTAGAAATTCACACACATATTTCTCCAGAGCTATAAATACATCCTCTATGTGTTATTGTAGCCAAGGCATAACACAAAATCTATAATTTTGGCAACCGGGTCGTATTACGGATGGGGCTCCTACTCCAAATGGTGTGAGGTATATTTGGTACTTCATATTGGGGAGACCCTTGAATGTTAGTGGGTCCAACACCATCAACATTTTTGCCACTAGAAGGAGGACCAAATGACAAGATGATCCCATGGAATCTGTTTGAACTTTTCGTTTCTCTAAATGGATACTTCCCATATCTTAACCTCAACATGTTTTTCCATAACTGCGAATATGAAAGTGCCCAATGGGACAATTAATGACTTGTCACATTTGAAATTCAATGGCAAGGGTGGAACAACCATTCTCGAGCACACTGCTTGATTTCTCAAATTTTGCACTCAGCACAATATTCACTGTGAGGATATTGCTAGGAGGTTGTCCGTTCTTGTAATAACCTCCTCCACATCTACCCAAGTAACCGACCAACCAAGGTAAACATGTGACGAAGAGTTAATATGATATGATTCATCTCCCTATGTGTGTGTTAGTTAAGAAAGTGGAACCAATGGAACACAAAAAATCATACCTTCTAGACTTACTGCAGAAACCCCAGGAGTAATCCAAACCTTCTAAGTAACTAGCCCCTGAGACAAACTAAATTTTTACTACATTAATCCTCCAGTAATTCATGACATGGGAATGAGTGTGACTGGGACCCTCTAGTCGCTCCCACAACATGGGTATGCCTGCGACTAGGGACTTTCCCAAGCAGTTTTGTGCCCGCGACTCCAAATTTCGTGCCACCTTTTCAGGCCTAGGGTTGAGGTCACTACACAAAACTCCATGAAACTTCCAGAAATCAAAGATAACAATGCAATAATGATATAAATGTACTTACTTGAACAAGGACTTGGCTGGACCCCTACTAGCCATGACAAGCATTTCGTCAAACATGTCAAAAATATGCATTCTATAGGTTTAAACAACGTATCTTAGCATAGGGGTCTCATACTTATTTGAGAACCACTAAAAAGAATTTATACCTCATCAAAATAACTAAATTACCATTGTAAATTCAATGATTAACCAAAACATGATGAGAGCCATACATTTTCACTGCCATAAAACTCATTCATAACCAACATATAACCAACAAAAATATGAGAGATATAATAACCATATAAGCAACATATGAACAAGTATATTTACCCATAAAATTCCAAGGAGAAAGAGAGCTCTTATTGATGATTCCATAATCCGACTAGGTATGGGACTTCCACAAACCACTCGACCATAGACTAGGATGAACCAAATCTTTCTTTCAGCTAGTCAACCTCGTGCCATATTCCAAGCATGAATGTGAGATCTCATAAAACAAATCAATCAAATCCATCCAGGGGCTTCTAGAGGCCAAACTACTGCAAACCTCAGCTAGTTATTCCACCTCACAATCAGACATCACTAACCATCACCAGATTGGTCCCTACCCAAGTTATTCAAGGCTCCAGAGCGTTTGTTCCAACCAAGGTTCTACGAATAGTAACTCAACCCATTGTTGTTGCCGAGATCCAAAGTGTTTGTCCAACCAAGTCTCCAGGAATAGTAACTCAACCCACCAAGGAACCTAGAGTGTTTTTCCAACCAAGGTTCCAGGACTAGTAACTCAACCCAAGTTGTTAAATGGCTCCAAAGAATTTGTCTAAGGCTCCGGGAACTAGTAACTCAACCCACAACTAAAGGAACATGAGAACCAACTAGAAAAAAAAGGAAGTGAACCCACAACACCATGGTTATCCAAGAAACGGAAAGGCTAGGAAAATTCGTTGTCAATCTAGAAAATCCTCCATGACAATGACAAATCATAACGAATAAATCACATGCATATGACATGCATGCCAAAACTAGTGAGGAAAACATACACGCAACTTGCTACCTGCAAGAAAAACCCACTGTAGTTATTGATCCTGATGTCCTCTTGCACTTTCTCGCTCTTCCTTTGTCTTCTTGCTACAAAACTCCAAGTATTCCACACTCCTCCAAGAGCCTCCAAGAAAACTCTAAGTGTCCAAGAGTATGAGAGAGAGAGTAGAGAGAGAGCTACAAAACTGAACTGACAAAAAGGTTACAAATTGATCCTCATAAGCCTTTTTATCAATGAGGCCTTTATTTTGTTCATTTTCATTATTTTCCTTCATTTTCCTCCTCACATGCAACCTGTGAGCTTTCTCCTTCCTTTTCTCCTAATTTCCATTATTTTCATAAATAAAATGCCAATAAATTCCTCATGCCTTTCCAAATCCTTTTCCATTGCCTTTGCCAATTTCCATAGCCATTAATTAACCATAAGGATCCCCATCACTATGTTTCTACCCAACATTCAACTTGGAATACAAGGCCCATGACCAAGGTCTTATTTTACCTTTATTAATTTTACATGGATGTTTAACCAGGGTTGTTATAGAACCCTCTCCCTCGGGGGAACACCATCCTCGATTTTCAATGAGACCTACAACCAATAAGATTATTGTAAGCAAAACATACTACCCATGGAGCTTTATAGCTTAGCTAGATTTAGTATTTACAGTGATCAACCTGCTGAGAAGCAAACCAACATGATAACATGAAAAATATAACATCATAAATACGTGAAACCCATACTGCTTATTGGAGCTTTATAACATATCTCATGGTAGTATTTGCATCCATATACATATGTACATATACCAAAACATCACCAAAGCATGTATCAAAAACATATACCAAAACATATTCCAAACATTCACTCAACTAGTGAATAGAGAAGGATACATAACCTGCATATGATCCGCCATCTCCCATGTAGCTTCATCGAGCCTAAAGTGCTTCCACTGCACTTTAACCTGCTCGATTGCTCGGTTCCAGAGCATGAGCGTATTTCTCTGCAAAATGCAGTGAGGTTTCAGCTAGAATTCTCCTTTTGGCTCCACCTGCAACAAAAACCAGTCAATCACATGATCAACATCTTTAACATACTTCTTAAGCAATGAGACATGGAAAACATCATGGACTTTCATTATCGGAGGAAGTGCAAGTCAATAGGCTACTAGCCCAATCCTCTCAAGAATCTTGAAAGGTCCAAAAAACCAGGGTGCCATCTTGGCACATGATCCAATCTGTAAGGATCTATTATTCGGCTTGATGCGCAAGTACACCCGCTCCCCAACCTGAAACTCCTTAAACTACATGTTTGGATATGCATAACTCTTCTGCCTATCCTATGCTACTTTTAGATTCTTCTTGATTACCTGCATTTCCTGTTCCATTTTTGCTAACATATCCGGTCCAATCACTACCTTGTTAACTGGATCACTCCAACTAATAGGAGTATTACAACTCTTCCCATAGAGTACCTCAAATGAACTCATCCTCAAATATTTTCTGATACCCATTGTTGTAAACAAATTCAACCAGTGGAATATATTCTTCCCACTTCCATTGTTGATGCATCACATACATCCTTAACATGTCCTCCAATATCATGTTGACCCTCTCTATCTGTCAATCTATCTACAGATGATAAGTTGTACTGAAGGCCAACTCTATACCTAATCATGCAAACAACTCCTTCCAAAACTTGGAAGTGAATTTAACATCCTTATCTGACACAATCTTCTGTGGAACACCTTGCAATCTCACCACATCTCTTATGAAGACCTGTGCTACATCATTCACTAAGTATGTAGACTTCATTGGAATAAAATGCACTACCTTCATTAATCTATCCACCACAACCATGATGGAACCATGCTACCTAGATGTCCTCAACAAACATGTGATAAATTCCATGGAAATGACCTCCCATTTCCACTTTGGAATCATAATTAGTTGTAGTAGTCCACCTAGGAGCTTACATTATTCCTCCACATGCTAACAATCTAAGCACATATCCATGAACTTCTCTCTTCAAATTCGACCAATAGTGGAACTTCTTCACTATCATCAGTGTCTTCTAATATCTTGGGTGGCATGAATATGGTTTCACATGAAACTCCCTTAAGATCACCTTCTTGAGCTCACTATTGTCTGGCACATATATCCTATCTCTAAACTTGACCAATCCATCTGTTGTGAGACAATAGTCCACATATTGTGCACCTATACACGTACCTATACTCTGTTGTAACCTATTCCTGAGCTCCATGTACCCATTATCTTGTTGATCTGCCTGTAAGATCTTATCCTATAGATCTGTCCCATACGAGATCATAGCTCCTATATGATTTGCCTGTATCCGCCAGCTAAGAGCATCTGCAACCCTGTTCTCTTTACCTTAATATACCTAATCTCAAATTCAAACTCACTGATCGTGGCCAGCCATCTAGATTTCCTAACATTCAGATTGGGTAGGTCAAATAGATATCGCAATCCACTATGATCACTCATCAATACAAATTGTATTTCAAGAAGATAGTGCCCCCACATCTTCAATTCATGAATGATCACTTCCAACTCAAGATCATGTGTCAAATAGTTCTGATCATGGTCATTTAGTTTCTGCGACTCATATCATACTACCTATCCTTCCTGCATAAGGACTCCACCAAGCCCTCCCTTGCAAGCATATGTACATGCCAGAAACTCTTTATCCATACCTACAATATTTAACACTGGATCATGTGTAAATAACTACTTTAACTACTCAAAACTAGATGCACATTCCTTTTTCCATTCAAACCTCTTTCCTTTCCCTTGCAATGATGTGATCGGATAAGCAATTTGTGATAAGTTCCTAATGAACCTCCTGTAATATCTTGTTAACACCATGAAGGATCTCACCTCATCCACATTCCTAGGAGCTTAAATTTTCTAGGTCCACTGCTATTCCTTCCTTGGAAACCAAATGTCCCAAGTAATGTACCTCACTCTAAATGAAACTACACTTGCTCAGATTAGCATACCACTGATTCTCTCTTAACAATATCAATACTTCTTCCAATTGTTTGACATGGGGCTTCTTTGTTTTTAGAATATAAAAATATTTCATCAATGAACTTCAACTCTTCCAACTCCAATGTGCTCATCCTATACGGTGCCATAGATGTTGGTGTTGCCCTTGGTACCAACTCAATAGAAAATTTTATTTCCCTATGAGGTCGCAACTTTGAAATCTCTACGAGAAATACATCTTGAAACTGTTTTAGAACTGGGTACCTTCTCAAAACATTTTCATCCTCGACTTACTTACCTTTGTCACTAGAAATATGCACTGCAAATAACACACACCCTTTCGTGTGACTACACTTGGCCTGCATAGTTGTCACCATTATCATTGATGTTGATTTCTTCTTACCCTACAAGACTCTTTGTTTCCCATTGTCATCCAGACACTCAATAGCCTTGTCATAAAAATCCACCTTGGTCCTATGCAGATACAATCAGTCCATACCTAACAACATATTGTATGATCCCAATGGTAATACATTCAAATGTGTTGAGGTAGGGATACCATTCCAATCAAATGCACAAGATCTTACCCAATGATGAACTCGCTTCTTTGTACCTATAGCCAACTTCACTAAGCAAGACTCTACATGTACTTATTTATTCAAACCAAGGCTTATCCACCAGGTCAAGATTAACATAACTATAATTAGATACAAGTTCAATCAAAATATAAACAACTTGATAAAAAATCTTATTGTCAAACTCGATAATAGATGCCTGGGGATCTGTCTGCCTATTATCTAGCACTATATAGATCCTAGGAATACTATGTCCAACATATCCAACTGTCCGTGCCTCCTGGGCACTATAGATATGTGGTATACCACCCTAATGTTGTGGACAATATCTCCTATTATTATTTCTTCCACAATTCCAACACCGCACGATCTCCCTATTTTCACTCTTATTATGCTCCTTAGACTGATGTCCCTATCCTCTTCCAGATCTATTGAACTTCTTAGATGGTGCAACATTCTCTTTGTTACTTGTGTCCTGAAGTCTTGCTTACTTCTTGTCCCATTTTCCTTTATTCTTATCATTACCCTTCCAATCCTGCTTAGTCTCAAATTTGTGCTTCGATTGCTCATAACAATGCTTTATCTTTTTGTTGGCTTCCTACAATGATTTAGGCTCATCAAACTAAATATTGTCTTTGAATGGAATCGGCAACCCACTGATAGCCTTCTCCTCCTTGACGTAAGGCACATACCTCAACAACTCCATAAATATGCTAGTGTACTCCTCATCGGTCATAGAGCCCATCTTTAGCTTATAAAACTATTTTTCCCTGTCATCATAGTACCTCTCCGATAGATACTTTTTCTGGAATAACCTCTCTAACTCATTCCAAGTCAACTCCTCCTCATAAATATCTATGACATTCTTTACATATTCCCACCAGATGTTTGCTTTACCTTTAAGACTGAATGTAGCTATTTTGGCCTTCATGTTTTCTGAGTAATCATGCAATACGAAGAACTTAATCATTCCAAGCAACCATGTTTCTGCATCCTATGAATTCTTCATCTCTACATAACATGTAGGTGACTTTGCTTTCTTAAGATCATCCAAAAATATCCCTTGTCACTCCTCCTGTAAGGATGATAACGATGACGATCATTATACTTTTCAGAACTAGAACTAGAATAGTACCTTTGTCTATCACCTCTCCTATCAGAAGTGTCCAAGAACCTGCCATATTTGATCATGTCATCTCTATCCGACATGTACCC
The DNA here is from genome assembly GCA_000404065.3 of Pinus taeda. Classification (NCBI taxonomy): domain Eukaryota; kingdom Viridiplantae; phylum Streptophyta; class Pinopsida; order Pinales; family Pinaceae; genus Pinus; species Pinus taeda. Next base: position 58,791 of record APFE030097294.1, read on the forward strand.
ACCAGGAGACCCACTGCCATATGCCCTATCAGTTATGTTCTCTTATTCATGGTTGATCTGAAGTGGTCCCTATCTCTGAAAATCTGACAAACTCTGAAGGATTATTGCATTGGCTTATGCTTGTTTCTCCTGTGCTTGCATGATTTTGTCATTTTCTTTGTTACAACTCCTTATTTTTACCTTCAAGCTTCTAAGTGTGTTTTCTAAGTTAGAATAATTCCTAACACCATGCTAATCATCTGATCCATAAGGAGAATCTCGTGAACTGTAGTCTACCATCTTTCTACTCATCATGATCTTGTTCCTGCAAGGCATCTCATGTCACCAAAACCAAATCATAAACACAACAACGTACCTTAGCATAATTCAGGGAATATATCTCATCCGCAAGATCAATCGATTTAGCGTGATACATGTATAAACATAATCATAACAACATGTAGACATAACAACATGTAGACATCATTCTAACCATAGTCCAGTCATCAATGCATGACCATATCAACTACACATCATGACCTCATGTATGAAAACAAAAACCATATAAATGTACACTTGACAACATGTAAACACCAACTTGTAAAAACAACACATAACCAATCATACACTCATGATGACACATTCCATGACAACACCATCAACCTTCACATGGCGACCTCACTAAAACCATGATCAAAACCATGCATATAGAACAGGCACATAGACCACACATATGAGTAACACAGATGCAACCAACATGAATGCATGACCAACACACCGCCCATCCAGTGTGAGGAGTGAACCATGCTCTAATACCACTCTGTAACACCCTCCTCCCACATCTACCCAAGTAACCTTCCAACCGGAGTAAACATGTGATGAAGAGTTACTATGATATTATTCAATTCCCTATGTGTCAATTAAGGAAGTGGAATTGATTGAACAACACAGACCTTCCAGACCTACAACAGAACCCCCAGGATCCATCCAAACCTTCCAGGTGACTAGCCCCATAAACAAACTAAATTTTTATTGCATTAATCCCCAATTCGCTCCCATGACATGAGCATGAATGCAACTAGGACCCTCCAGTTTCTCCCATAGCATGGGTATGCCTGAAACTGAGGGATTTCCCAAGTAGTTCTATGCTTACAACTCCAAATTATGTGCCACCTTGATGTAGGAATCAATTGTTTTGAGAAATCTCAATAATCGGCCATGCGTTTTCTATCTCCTTTATAGTCCAACCTTCCACTTGGTTACTCTGATTTCCACCCTTTTAAAATTGAACACTGATATTTCCCCTTTTTAATAGAACCGCTTGCGATTCTCTGTAGATCGTCTCACCTTCGATCCAGCGGTCCAGTTTATACCGCAATCGGATATCACTATAGGCAAGCACTTAGGTCTTGGCACACACATATAGAATGTTGCGATGCAATATATTCAATGGTCCCACTGCCCATCGCATATCGCAGTTTCCCAATGCTTCAGACCCATTTCCTTTCCAACTGAAATATTGTGATGTGATGGATCGTAATCACGCGTCACAATGTCCTATGGCCCGAGGTCCTATCACACACTAATGCTTTATTGTGATGCGATATATCAGTGATCGTACATTGCAATTCCTCAAGGCCTGAGGTCCTCTCCCTCGTAAACAAACATTGCGATGCATTATGGGATGATCCAACGGTCGGCTGGATTCCACATCGTTGGTTGGAACTTAGATCAACAGCTGGGTTTAAGCGGGCTTCAACTACTATTATTAACATTAAGGATTGCGATTTCCGTTGAACTCCGAGTTTTATAACATAAAGCATAAAACAGATAAAAGTGCTTTATTTGTTCCAAATGCAAATAAACAAAGGCAAACGAGAGTTTCAAAGGAAACGACACATTAACACACACTGAATTATTTATTCAATACGATAACACTTACAGAGTCTCGGCCCTCTGGCTCGATTACAGCAATTAAAAAGACCTCGGTTCCAATCTGGAAATCCTCCCTCTATCACTTAACTCTCGCCTCACTCAAAATTTTCTCATCTCTGCCCCTCTGACTACATCACATTTTTTTCTTCTTTTTATTAATCAAATCCCACTCTAACTGTGCTTAAAAACTCAATCTTCTATTTTAATCATTCTAACAACTCAATCTCTATTTTCAAGCTCTATCACACACCTATGTTAACAACTTATATTTGGATCTAAAATAAGACAATTTCTACTTATTACAATAATGAAATACAACTCATTTCTTGAGAGATCAAACCCCCTCGGTAAAAAAATACTTTTGACCACTTAGGTCAGTGAAATTCAACTTGTTTAGCCACAACGTGTGAACTGACTTTCACATTGCTCGCTAAGTCTAGATGCTCCTACATCAGACTCCCGCAGAAGAAAAGAATCATCCTTCAGACTTTCAGGGCTTGCTCCATACTTCTGCAACTCTGTTGTTGTCAACCAGCTAGCATCCTCCACTAGTTGTCCTTTCTATTTGACTAGATACTGAAAATAAGTATGTCCTCTGGTTCTTTTGGATACTCTTTTCTCCAAAACAGCTTTCACTTGTTTCCTAATGGCCTTATGCATTTGTTCTTCCCAGTTCAAGGTTTGAACTTCATCTTCTATAGTTTCCTCATGTAGCTCTGTCTCTATCCCTTTGCATGGATACAAATCTACAATATTGGAAATAGGTGATATTCCAATCCCTTCTGGCAATTCAATTTCATAAGCATTAGCTGAAAACTGTCTTACAATTCTACATGGTCCTATCTTTTTCATTTTCAGTTTATTGTAAGTCTTAGCAGGAAATATTTCTTTTCTCAAATATACCATCACTAAATCTCCCACTTGGAATTCTTTCTCTCTTCTTTTCATATCCACTCTCTATTTGTATTTACCACTGCTTTCCTGCAATCTGCATTTGACATCTTCTTGTAGTCTTTGCATCTGTTCTGCAAACTCTTCAGCTTTTTCACTGCTTGTCTCCTATTTACCCAAATTTCTAAGCTCATACACACCTCTTGGATTCATTCCAAAAACAATCTAAAATGGACTCATTCCATTACTTTGGTTTGGAGTGTCATTATAAGAAAATTCAGCATGAGCTAGTGCTAAATCCCACTGCTTAGAATTTTGATACACTAAACTTCTCAATATGTTTCCCAAGCTCCTGATTACTACTTCGATCTATCCATATGTTTGAGGGTGGCATGTTGAACTGAAACTAAGGTTAGCTCCTAGTTTCTTCCAAAGAGTTATCCAAAAATGTCCTTCAAATTTTCTATCTCTATTAGACACAATACTTATAGGCAATCCATGTAATCTTACAATTTTTGAAGAAAAAAAATAGATTAGCTATATGTGTTACATCACTAGTCTTCTTACAGGCAATGAAATGTGCCATTTTGGAAAATCTATCTACCACAACATAAATGGAATCATTCCCTCTTTGAGTTTTGGGTAATCCCAAAACAAAATCCATGCTAACTGCATCCCACGGTTGGTCTAGTATTGGCAATGGCTGATACAATCTTGTATTCTAACTTCTCCCCTTAGTATGCCGACATATCCTGCACTTCTCAACAAATCTCTTAACATCAGTTTGCATTTTTGGCCAATAATAAAAAGCATTCACCTAAGCAAAGGTTTTATCTTGTCCAAAGTGACCATATAATCCTCCACTATGTTATTCCTTTATTATGTTTTCCCTCATAGAACATTTGAGAATACACAACTTATTACCTTTAAACAATAAGCCTCCTTGGATGAGATAATCTAACCATTGACTTCTGTTATGCACTATTGGATTTTGAATTGTTGTATAGATATCATTGAAATCTGCACCATCTTTGTACATTTCAATCATTTCTTCAAATCCTACAACACCAACTTTGAATTCTTGCACAATAAAACTTACCCTGCTCAATGCATCAGCGACTTTATTCAACTTACCACTTGTGTGCTTTATCACAAAAGTAAAGCTCTGCAAAAATTCTACCCACTTGGCATGTTTCTGGTTCAATTTCGGCTAGTTATTTATTAACTGTAATGCATGATTGTCCGAATACAATAAGAATTCCTTTGGCATAAAATAATGTCTCCATTTTTTCAAGGCTTGCACAATAGCATAAAACTATTTATCGTAAGATGAATACTTCTTCTTCGCTTCATCCAATTTCTCACTAAAGTACGCTATCAGTCTTTGTTCCTGACTCAAAACTATGCCAACTGCAACTCTGCTAACATCTATTTCAACTTGAAATACTTTTTCAAAATCATGCAAAGCTAAAATCAACTCTTCAGTGATTTTCCTCTTCAGCAATTTAAAATTCCTGTGTGCTGCTTTTGTCCACTTGAACAGTTGATTAGTCTCCTTAATTGTTTCAAGAATTGGTGCACAAATCTGACTAAACCTTTGATAAACTTTTTGTAAAAACTTATAAACATTTTGTAAAAACTTGCAAGACCATGAAAGCTTCTAACCTCAAATATATTTCTGGGAATAGGCCAGTTCCAAATTGCTTGGGTTTTCTCTGGATCCATTTTCAATCCTTCTTTAGAAACTACAAAAACCCAAATAAATTAAATCTTCTTTCATGAAACTACATTTCTTCAGATTTATCAGTAGTTTCTCCTTCTGCAGAGTTTTTAAAACCAATTTAAGATGCTCCAGATGTTCTTCCTTACTTTTACTAAAAACTAGAATATCATCCAGATAAACAATCACAAACTTGCTTGCATATTCCTTCAAGACTTCGTTCATCAATCTCATGAACGTGCTAGGTGCATTAGTGAGTCCAAAAGGCATCACTAACCACTCATACAACCCACTGTTTGTTTTAAATGTAGTATTCCATTCATCTCCTTCTCGAGTACTTATTTGATGATATCCACTCTTCAGTTCTACTTTAGTAAAATACTTTGATCCACTCAAACAATCCATTAAATCATCCATGCGTTGCAAAGGAAATCTATACCTGATTGTGATCTTGTTTATGGCTCTGGAATCTGTGCACATACGCCATTCACCTCCTTTCTTTAGACTGAGTATTTTTGGTACAACACATGGACTAAGACTCTCCCTGATTAGTCCCTTATCCATCAGTTCTTACACTTGTCTTCCGACTTCTGCATTCTCTTAAGGAGTTAATTTGTACGCTGCTTTATTTGGAAAACTCGCTCCTGGTATTAGATCAATATGATGACTAATACTCTTGGTCGGTGGCAATGAATTTGGCAACTCATCCACAATAATATCAGTAAAATCATTTAACAGAGTTTTGATTTCTTCAGGTAAATCATCTAAGTTTGTAGAAGTTAAAATTACCTTTGGTCTCCCTATGACAGCAAAATCAATTTCGTCACCTTTTCCAATCTCTTGCAACAACTCTTTTCCACTCATCAGCATAACACTATTTCCAGGTGCTCCTTTGTCAGCGTCATCCTTCAATGGCAGCAATGTATGTTTATTTCCATCCTTCTTCAGAGTATAAGTGTTTTTTCTCCCATCATGAATAGATTTCCGATCAAACTACCATGGTCTTCCCAGCAATACATGGAATACATCCATTAGCATTACATCGCATAATATTACATCCTTATACGTACCAATCTGTATTTCAACCTTACATTATTATGTTATAATAATCTGATGTCCTTTCTGCAACCACAACACTTTGTAAGGAGTAGGGTGCACTGTCTTCGCTAATTCGAGCTTGTCCACCATCTCTGTAGAAACAAGGTTATCAGTGCTTCCACAATCAATTATTACTTTACAAGACTTACCTTTTGATTTACAAGTAGTTCTAAATAAATTCTTCCTCTATGTTGGTTCTTCAATCTCTTTCTCTGTCTTAAGCAATGTCCTCCTCAACAACAAGGATTATCTTACTTCAGGGGGTTCTTCCTTTTCCATAAGTCGAGGCGTTTATGGCTTTGCCTTAGCCACATTCGCATTCCTCTAACTTTCTAGTTTATTGTGAGGATAGTCCCAGGACACATGTACCCATTCTCCACATGTGTAGCACCGAATATCTCTTCCTTGGCCCCTTCCTTTGGGCAGAAATCTTCCTCTATTAAAACCCACTCTCTGTGGTGGTATGCTACTTGAACTGCCTACTTCATGTTGATGTTGTTGTCCCCTTAGTCTGGTAGTTCCTCTACCTCTTACTGAGATTCTTCCTCTATTCCTCTGATTCTGTTTTCTCAACATCTTCTCCTCTGCCTTCAAACTCACTTGATAGGCATCCTCAATAGTCTTCAGACTTAAGAATTTGATATTGTCTTGTATGTCATATCGTAAGCCATTGATATATTTGGATACCTTCTCCATGTCATCCTCTGCATGTCCTGCACTAATACTCAATCTATAAAACTCTTTTGTGTATTCTTTTACAAACATTCCTTTTTGCCTTAAATTCTGCAACTGTTTAAAAAGATTTAACTAATAATCTTTAGGCATAAATTTGGTTTTCATCTTACTTACCATTTTGTCCCATTGCTTGATCTTGGACTTTCCTTTCCTTGTTCTGGATTTCTATAGCTCGTCCCACCAAATAGCTGCATGACCCTTCAATCTGGTGACTGCGAATCTCACCTTCTTCTTGTCATCAGCTTCCTCTTCATAGTCAAAATATTTGTCTAATGACCTGATCCAATCCATTAGCTCTTCTGCATTGAGACTCCCTTCATATGTAGGAATTTCCACCTTTTTTTTCCTCCTACTTTCACCAGCATCTTAATAACTCTGGTAGTTTCATTTTCCTCCTCTTCTTCTTCCTCAAAAGATTCTTCTTTAGTACTATCATCCCCTTCATCAGGTGTTCTTCTCTAAGAAGTCTCAATTGTTTCCATCCTCATACACAGACTTCAGATATCCTCCAGTAGAACTACATTTTCTTTCGGTCTTCCTCGACCAATGCCAACTCCTCTCCTTGGCGGCATGTTTACTACAATCAACCTTAATCTCTCTGTGCTCTAATACCACAAATGATGTAGGAATCAATTGTTTTGAGAAATCTCAATAATCAGCCCCCACGTTTGCTATCTTCTTTACAATCCAACCTTCCACTTGGTTACTCTTATTTCCACCCTTTTAAAACTGAACACTGATATTTCCCCTTTTTAATAGAACCGCTCGCGATTCTCCGTAGATCATCTCACCTTCGATCCAACGGTCCAGTTTATACCGCAATTGGATATCGCTATGGGCAAGCGCTTAGGTCTCGACACACACATATAGAATGTTGTGATGCGATATATTCAATGGTCCCACTACCCATCGCATATCGCAGTTTCCCAATGCTTCAGGCCCATTTCCTTTCCAACTGAAATATTGTGATGCGATGAATTGCAATCGCGCAATGCATTGTCTTATGGCCCGAGGTCATATCACACACTAAAGCTTTATTGCGATGTGATATATCGGTGATCGCACACCGCAATTCCTCAAGGCCTAAGGTCTGCTCCCTCGTAAACAAACATTGCGATGTGTTATGGGATGATCCAACGGTCGGCGGGATTTCGCACCGTTGGTTGGAACTTAGATGAATGATTGGGATTTAAGCAGGCTTCAACCACTGTTATTAACACTAAGGACTGTGATTTCCGTTGAACTCCGAGTTTTATAACATAAAGCATAAAACAGAGAAGAGTGATTTATTTGTTCCAAATGCATATAAACAGAGGCAAACGATAGTTTCAATGGAAACGACACATTACGCACACTAAATTATTTATTCAATACAATAACACTTACAGAGTCTCGGCCCTTTGGCTCGATTATAGCAATTAAAAAGACCCCGGTTCCAATTTGGAAATCCTCCCTCTATCACTCAACTCTCGCCTCGCTCAAACTTTTCTCATCTTTGCCCCTTTGTCTACGTTACATTTTTCTTCTTCTTTTTATTAATCGAATCCCACTCTAACTGTGCTTAGCAACTCAATCTTCTATTTTAATAATTCTAACAACTCAATATCTATTTTCAAGCTCCATCACACACCTATGCTAACAACTTATCTTTGGATCTAAAATAAGACAATTTCTACTTATTACAATAATGAAATACAACTAATTTCTTGAGAGATCCAACCCTCTCGGTAAAAACTAACTTTTGACCACTCAGGTAAGTGAAATTCAACTTATTTAGCCACAACATGTGAACAGACTTTCACATTGCTGGCTAAGTCCAGATGCCTCTGCATCACACCTTTTCAGGCCCAGGGCTCAAGTCACTTCCCAAAACTCCATGGCACTTCAAGAAATGAAATATAACAACGGAATAATGATACAAATGTAATTACTTGAACAAGGACTTGAATGGACCCTATTTTAGTGGCTGCAACACTGTCCAAAATTTTGGCTTGCACTCAAATTTCAGAGCCTTCCTTGGTTTTTCCTTTGATGGTTGTAACCACTCGAGCTCATCCCTTGAGCTCCTTTAGGGTCTTTTTCACCCTTTTACTTATTTGGTCAACTGTAGTCTTTTGGCATGTTGATTGCTTTCCCATGCTTGCAGTCTTTTTCTAGTGATTTCAAAGGTTTCTCTTTGGGTTGTTGATTTGTCCTAACTATGTAAACATTGGTCACACTCGTACACAAAGTTGTAAGCATTGTCACATATTAAAGACTGGATTTTCACTCTTTAATCAACTTCTATGTTTTTTCTAAGTGCCCTTGGAGAGTTTACTCTCCACTCACCTATTTCAAGGCCCTAAATCACCTAGACTAGTTGGTTCGCTATGATAAAATAAAGTCTAGTTGATTTTAATTAAATGCTAATTTTAGTTGTCTGTTACTTAAGTCAAGGGTAGGGATAGTGAAAATGATGATATTTTGACACACAAAAAATCAAATAAGAACATTTAAGTACATGTAACGCAACACTCTTTCTTTAATGAAAAAGTGATTTCATTTAAGGTCCTATGAGATCCTATTTAATAATTTTTCTCTTTTCCCTTCTGAGAATAAATAATACGTTCACTCAAAACTTTAAAGTTAACAAAGACACACAACTCTTGATACAATGCAACTAATATGCAATGTAACATGCAAACATGTACTTATGAGTCCTTATGCAATAAATAAATAAATAAAGCATGTTGATAAATGGCAACAGGAAATTCTAAAAGAAAGTTGTGTATAGATTGGAAACAAAGTAAAAATAAAATAAGAGCTCATATCTAAAGGATCAGGCTAGAAGAAGAGATCCAACAAAGGATTAAAAGATTAAAAAACAAGACAACCAATTGTCTGATTACTTGAATCAAGCAAACAACCCTTAGCAAAGATACTCAAAGATAAACTTCCCCAATGGAGTCACTAATTCTGTTACGGGAATATTTCACTAAGGTTAGGGTTGATAACCCTGATAGGGTAGAAGACAAAAATCAATAAAGAAACTCAAACAAATGTTGGCATTATGGCATAGTTTTGATGTTATTGCACTGGTGTTGTCCTTGATGGCAACTCTCTTTGGTATCAGATCTCAGTTCAGGCTTTTAGAATGAAGGAAAAGGCATATACGCAGGTTCATCTAGAGTAAGGCGCGTATACACGCGGGTTAGACGTAACAAAGGCGCGTATATGTTGGAGAACTTGCTTTTGGACTATGGTAGTTAGTCCTTGGGATTTGAACCTGTTATCACAAAACCTGTACTGATGGCTGCTAATCAGTAAGACCTCATGTAACTGTTTCAGACCAGACTTTTAGTTAGGGATTAGCCTCCCTAACCTAAGAGGGCTCTCTCAAAAACAAACTATTGATTTATCCTTAAGCACAAAGAGGGCTAACTCTTGAAATGAGAATTTATTAAACTTGTTGGTTGGACAGACAGCATAACATTTCTTCCATTGGGCTCATGGAATCAAACATATTTTAGTAAACTATTAATTGTTCATTCATAGAATCCAAGGCATGTAATGTTTAGACATTCAAGACATTCATCAAATAACCATCAACTCATAAGTACACACAGGAAGTCTGAGCACTAGGTGAATTCAGAGTGATTGTGCACTTAAAGAGCAGTAAAACATGAAGGACAAGAACCTCAACTTATAAGCATACACAGGAAGTCTGAGCACTAGGTGAATTCAGAGTGATTGCATACTTATAAAGCTGTAAAACTTACATTTGGTAAGACAAAACCACAAACATCTTGAACATTTTAACAAAGTATGAATCTTGGGAAGAATAAAACAGTCTTTCTATTACTGTAAAAAGCTTTATACACAGGCCAATATAACTCTGTTTTTGCATAAATATCCAACCCTTTTTACATCAGAGTTTTTCCTATATATAGGAAAACAAAACTAAACTACCTTGAGTCTCCTCCTCCAGCATGAGGGGAGCTCGAAAATCTATAATTAATTGCCTTATCTATATCTAAACCAACTTATTAAATACAAAGGTATTGCGCTGTAAATACATAGAGTCCTAATCCTATAGAAACTCTAATTCTATCTCCTCGTGTGCATGATGCTTTCTTGAGCTTTGACACCTGTACCATTTCTGTAGTGGCCGAAATATATTGGAGAGGCATTCACTGAACGAGCTGCATTGGATTCTAGCTGTGCAGATGACTCATTATTTGGTGAAGATGTGTGCCCTGTTTTCACGGTCCCTGCCTTCCATCAGTCTTCATTTCCAAAAGAACATGCTTCAAGCTATTTAATACCTTTAATAACCATGCATAACATCGTATGCCTTATGATCTGGATGCTTTGTGAACTGAACAGGTGTTCAACCCAAAATTACGGTAACCCTACCAGAACCCTAATAATTCGGTCATAAAGTAGCTTTAGGAAGACTTTAGCAAAGAAAAAACAAAATCTTTCACCTTTTTCTCCAACACTTACACCTGTCACTCTTTGAATGCTTAGATAGCCTTGTATGGTCTCTTTCCTGCCCTCGAGGCATTCCTTTCAAAATTTGCTGACCTCAGCATCAACTTCATTGTTTTCTTACAAAACAGTCATCTACAACAGTTTCGTAGCGCGCTACGAAACTGTTGTTCTTTTCAAAAAGACAGTCTTCAATAAATTTATCAATATCCTTTGTGACAGCAACAGCTTCGCTTCTGGCTTCAAAACTCCTAATTTATCTTCCTTTTATATGCCGTGCTTACATGCCTCAAAAACCAATGAACTTAAGAAAAATAAAACAAAATCTTGGGGTAGCACCTGACCTTTAAAATTTGCAATTTTATTTGGCAGCTAACTTACTTAGCTGAGCTTTTAGTTTTGCAAGCTCTTTTTCCATGGCTGCAATTTCTGCTATAGTTTTCTCCATATTAGCCATTTCTTTCTCGACTGCCTCCCATTGTTCCTTTGAAGATGAAGTTTTGGTTTCTTTGGCAATGGGGACCTTTTTATCCATGTCTTTCTTCT
>APFE030097300.1:0-23105 GCA_000404065.3 Pinus taeda
CAAAAGGTAGGTTGCTCTTCTTCGTGTATCCAATCTCACTAGTTAAATGTGCAAAACGGTCCATATTGCCTCCAAATATGTATATTACATCTCGAGAACCATGATAACACACCAAAGGCATTCTTAAATGGAGAAACATGCACCATAATATATAGAAAAGTGCCCCAAAAGTGAGATGTTTCCATATGTGCAATAGTGCCCCCAAAATGTGAACTCATTAACAAATTACACCTCCATCCAAACATCCTCCAATATGTGAAAGAAAAGTATCACATGGAGATCCATCACTATCTCTCCTATACATGAAAAAAAATATGATGGTTGAACCAATTTCTAATGCAATGCTCAAGATTCATACCAAACTCCCATCCCCTAACATAGTGTTACTAAAAGGAATGCCTCCAAAAATGCAAAATAAATCACACATTTTCAGGTGGTAAAAGTAAAAACCCCTTTCGCACCCCTAGTGTTGGGATCGCAATAAGGTCCAACAAGATCTAAGCCTCCCCATTGAGACCACTCAACCCTCTCACCCACTCCACAAAAAATATTGGGCAAGCTCGATGGATTTGGCAGAGAATAAAGAGGAGGCCATTGAATTATCTAATGTTCAAGACACACATCTAGTTGAAGGGTAAAGTTTTGCAGATATGGAAGAGGGTGGGATGTCATAACCACTTACACCCTATTAGGATCAAACAAACGAAAGGATCAAAGTCTCTAAGAAGTAAAAAGCCATTGTTACCAAAATTGAGATTAAATCCCAATAAAATCGCCAAATCACGAGTTTTTCAATTACACGATTTTATCAGCCGAGTTTTTTTTTTAGTTTTTCGAAATTGAAAAATCATAATGAAATCGTGGTTCAATTAAAAACTAGTAGGGGTTCGTCTGAGCTGGTGTTAAGTCAAAAAAATTAATGTTCATTTTTATCATTTAGCAATGTTAGCTCACTGAGTCACTTGTTCAACCTATGAAGAGAAGAGACCAAAATTTAAGCACCGAGAAGGATGAGATTTGTTTATTTTTCTCCATTACTTAATGATTTATCTCTAGCAGTCACGGATTTGCAAGTAGGCGGCAAAATTTCTCATGTTTTTTTTAGTTTGAACAAGGGATCAAGGTTTCAAATGAGTGTTGGGTTGAATTTATATGTGTCCAACCCACACAAAGTTGCAAACCGTGAATATTCAATATATTAAAACCCACAACGTTAGGTGTTTTCCTATGAGGGTTTTAATGTTGGGTTTTTTCCTTCAGTTGTTAGCCCAATCCACTGATTCAACCCTTCAAGCCATGCATCCCATGAATATATCAGTCTGCCTGAGCATGGCAACATGCATATAGATGGGTTTTTTTTAACTTTTTAATGAACACTTTTTAATTTTTTCATGTGATGGATAGCTTTTAATTTTTTCCAAATTTTGCTTTTGTGCACTAGATTCAACTTCAAACAAAATGTTGAGACACTTGGACCATATTTGGGAATATGGTGAGCTTGATGTTATACTCAAGGGGTGCAAGGGGGGATCTATAGACAATATTTGAGTTGCAAGCTGTGTGGCAAGAATTTGTAAGAGGCATCAACTGATTGAAATGTCATTTGGGGTAAATTCTAGGACAAAATATGGAACTTTTCCCATCGACAACTCCAAAAATCATTTGTAAGGCCTTTAAATCACTGCAAGATAAAGATGACGCCAAAGATAATAGTGGCAACAATGAGAAACCAAATTGCAAGGGGGGGTGTGGGGGGAAGTGATAGTGCTTCTTTAGTGTCACCTTCCACATCCACATTTCCAACCCCTCGGTTGTCTCATCTTCTTTTGTTCCTAGATCCACACCTGGTGCATAACCTAGCATCAAATCAACACTTAAAACAAAGGAAAAGGGAGAAGCTAACAAGTTGGTGGGTAGGTGTCTTCTATGGAGTGTTCCTTTTAGCATTGCCAAGACCAATCTATTCTACTAACCTATGTTTGATGTATTTGCATTGTTGGCCCAAGGTATAAAGCCCCTTTCTATGAGGAGTTGAGAGGGTTTATTCTTCAAAATGAAAAGGTTGAATGCACTACTAGATTGAAGCAATTTAGGGCATCATGGAAACACACTAAATGTATTGTGATGTCAGATGGTTGGACTTATCAAAATGGTAGGACCCCTTCACTTCTTGGTTAGTTGTCCCAAAGGGACAATGTTTTGAAGTTTGTTGATGCATATGTACAATTAAAGATGCAAATTTATTATGTGAGTTGTTGAACACCTCCATTTAGGAGGTAGGGCCACAGAATGGTGTCCAAGTCATAACAGACAATGCTACAAATTATGTTGTTTTTGGTTGGTTGCTTATGTCGAGGTATCCTAACTTGTTTTGGACACCTTATGTTGCACATTACATTGACTTGATCCCGGAGAATATAGGGAAGATTCCTTTTGTGAGGGATATTGTTGAATCATCTAAGAGCATAACAAAATTTATATATAATCATGCATTTGTGCTTAGCTTGGTGAGAAGATTCAACAACAACAAAGACTTAGTGCATCCTACCATTACGCAATGTCCACTAGTTTCATATCTCTTTAATCACTATTGAATTGTATGTGGAATGTGAAAACCATGCTTCTTTAATGGAATGGTGTGCTTTATCTTTTCGCTGCAAACCGAAGAAAGTGTCCATATGCAGGGTAGTTTCATCACGATAGCATTTGGGCAGAAGTGGAGAAGGTGTGTGCTATTTATGAACCATTGGTAAGTGTTCTTCGATTGGTTGATGGAGATAAGCTCGCAACGGGATACTTGTATGAGGCCATGAATAGGGCCAAGGAAGCTAATTCGTACCTATTATGAGAATAAGAGGGAAGAGGGGTTTGAGAAACAACAATTGTTATGAAGAGTGATTGATGAGCAATGGAACAATACCCTCCATCACCACATTCATGTTGCAGGGATCTACCTCGACCCCACATTTTCTTAATCACGTGGTTTCAGATTTGATGCCAAGGTGATGAATGGATTCTTCCCTTGTGTTGAGAAGATGGTGTCATCCAAAGAAAAACGTGAAGAGAATTCTAAGGAAATGGATCTATATAGGATGGCAGGTGGCACATTTGGTTTTAACATAGACGTTAAGAATAGGAAAACCAAAATGTTAGGTAAGCTTCAATTTGTTTCAATTTTCAAATTTCATTGTCTTTTCATATTTTGCTTCAAGTTCCAAATTTCAGTGTTTTTTTAATTTCTTATGTTTCTGTTATTTGTTTTAACTTGTAGATGCTTGGTGGACAAGCTATGGTGGAAAAGTACCCCATCTCCAAAAACTTGTCATTCGAGTGCTCATCCAAACATGTATTTCATCCATATGTGAGCGCAATTGGCGTGTATCTGACAAAATACACACCAAGAAGCAACAAACCAAAAAAAATCAAATTAAATTTTTGAATTGATTATAAATTATAATTTATTATTTTTTGTATTTAAATTTTCTAGTTACTAATTTATAATTTGACCCTATTACCGATTGGAGTCCCAACACCTTAACAACATGGTCTACATCTACTACAACCTTCAATTGTGGATGAGACAACTTCATAAAACCCTTAACATGAAAGTCATATCATTGGATCATATTATCACCACAATTGCATGGAGAGTTGACACTGGGAGGCTTGTCATGGAATTGGTCCCTCACTGGTTAGAGGTGGAAGCATCAAAGGAAGTAGCTGCCGCAAAAGAGACAAAGGTAGAGGAGGAGGAGGAGCTGGATCGGGAGGAGGTGATATCAACTAGCATGGGTAGTATTAGAGGATAGAAGCAGCCTTCTATTTTTGCTTCTAGAGGATGTCAAAGTCCATTTCTAGCCTCAAGGGCAGCGCCTTTTTCTTTAGAGGAAAATCCATTCCCTATTCCCATAAAATAAGCAGAGGAACTCAGTCTCACTAGTTTATGGCATGTAGATGACTCGTGATGATAAGATACATTTATTATATATTTTGTTGATATTTTGACTCTTGAAGCCGAATCAAAACTCTGGATTTAAGACATGATTCACTGTTGATACATGATGTAACACTAGACTTCTTATACATTTTATATATTAGTTTTCTTTTCATATTTATGTGGCAATGCATATATATATAATGTTGCCATGTTTTTGCGATTTTTTCGATTTTCTCCAAACTCTTAAATGAATTTTTCAATTTCCCTTGCTAATTTTCCCCAAACCAACCCAACAGTCAAAAACCTACATGACCGGAAACTGACATCGGAATATATTTTAGTTGTGTATTGCTTCTGCATAAAGTGGCATTCTCAATTTGTCGGAATCTACTCTTGTAAATAGGTTTTGAAAGAATCTCTAGCAGAAAAATAAGGACCACAGCTTGGGACTGGGAGATTCCCTCAGTTTCCCCTCCCCCACTGATCTTTGTAATTTTCACCGAACAGGTATACAATCTGGCCGTTAATAATAATAATAATAGAAAGAATATAACTCCTTTCTGGAAAGTTAAATTCACAAGTGGTGAGTGAAACCTGCAGATACTCACAGGACAAGGTCTTCATGGGTTAACCACATCCCTGGAAACTGCTCAAGAGGGAAAAAAACAATTCGCTTTTTGAAGTATTACTGTTGCTGATTTTCCACCAAATTGTTGCAATGACTAAATGAAACCCTTACACTCCAACCTCACAAAGTTGTTCAATCAACCGAGTATTTTTTAACATAATTGTGAACTCCTACCTAACTGATTTCCAACATGTGTAACATGATCAATTCCCATCACTTTAGAAAATAATTATTTGAGAGGACTGGACTAGTCACACGCAGAAGCTGTCCACATAAATCGTCCTCAATTTTCTGCTAAATGGTTTTAAGGATGCCGTTCAAGCGAAGCTCAATAAACATGGTGCCCTGACAGACTACGTTGCCTAATGACCAGATATACAGCACTAACAATTCAGTCCAGCCCAAGCAATGATGGCCAAGAATGATAGTCAAACCAACAATCAACAAAAGCCACAAAGATTCCCTGCAGACCATCCGAGTCTCTTTAAATTCAGTATGTATGAATTTTCCTTTTCCATGCATTTGTTTGGTAATTTGTTTAATCAATTCAATCTACAACTGAAGTCCCTTGGAATGTCGACACTCAGTATCATCTAACAAGGACCCCGGAAATAATAATGAACCCAAATCAACACCAACACGTTGCCCAAAATAGATCAATTCTAATAAGGGCTGTAATAGGACGGTTATTGCAGTTAGCATGTGGCATTTCTGTCCAGCATCATCTGATGGTAATAATTGTACCACTATAACTGACATCACTGCATTCAGGGAAACACGTAAGCAAGTGTATCAATAGAGAAAGAATTAGAACTTGGGGATACAATGATCTATTAATATTTTCATGACCAATTACCAATCATAGTAGCCACCATAACTTCCAGCATCTCTAATTTCTACTGTCATAAGATAGAAAAGCTTATATGTTTATAAACTAGTATACAAAACTGCTATGCATATATTATGCAGCACAAAATAGATCCATGTTACTCTAGGATCTGTTACGCCATGATAGAACTTTGAGGTGCAAAAATCTCAGCATTTAGTAGAATTGGGGTTAACGTGGATATATATATATGTATTCGATTTGGTAAAATTGGGGTTAACATGGACAGATATCTATATCTATATATTGGGGTTAACATGGACATATATCTATATATATTTGATTTAGTAGAATTGGGGTTAATATGGATATACATATATATAATTGATTTTCTTTATCCCTTAAGAGAGTTACATAACAAAATCCTCCTCCCTCCAGGGCGGTAGAACACCATGATTGTCTCAGCACCACCATGAGATAGCATAGGTTCCAAGATAAGGAAAAAAGGGATAGTCATATCTGTCTTAAAAATAAAAAATTAATTGAACGGAGACCATATGGATGATAAAAAACATGCAATGCATCTGCATAGCCAAGATAACAAATAATCAAAACCTAATGCCAATTTATTTATTTTCAACATTTGCATCCCCTCTACTTTGTAAATTGACCCCTATGTCCAAGGGTTTCTGTTTCTGTCTGTTATAAAATGAACGTCCTTTATAGGCATGACGAAGACATGGCTAATATAATGATATGCATAAAACTGACATGTTATTCCTTTGACTTTTGAATTGTCTAATAAGAAAATGACGTCAATCTTACAATGTGTGCAGAGATTAACCAACTAGGTTACATTTGAAAAGCACATTAAGCAGTAAGCAATAACATAACTAAATCTCAACTTCTTTTACAGAAAGCTGTAGTGTACTGAAACTATTCACTTAGTAAATTGTCTGAGCTGATGTTTCTCATGTCATTAAACTTATTGGTGTCTCTCATTCTCTCTTAAACAAAGCATGAAATGAAATTAGAACAAACATATGCATGCTTTAATCCACAGACACTTATAAACTTTGTAAGTGCATCAAAAAAGTAATAGCTTGAGAAGTCAAATTCGATATAGCATTCATTTGATTCTTTCGAAGATAAGAATCAGATTTATTTAATTTACTTAACCGCTGCACTTCTGTTTAACTTCTTGAAGCTTACTTCTGTTAAACTTCTTGAAACTCCATACTCTCTCAGACGATATGTGATGGCTTATAATCAATAACAAGGATTTTTTCACATGCTGGCAGTATCTCATTTGCATATTCTACATGAGCAGGGTGGGAAAGAAAGGCATCCCGCCCTTCTGGATTGTCAAAGGTAGATTCAAAAACATGGGTGAAACCTCCTTGTAAATTTTCCACGCTGACATCCTCTCCCCTGCAGAAAAGAACTAAATGTAAATGCCATTGGTATCTACTAAAATGAAGCACTAAACTTCCATGCGTAGAATTGTTTAATTCACTTCCAGGAGAACTATAAACAGAAGCAAAGTGGATCCTATTTTGACAAAGTAAAAGAAAATCAACCAAGCCCTAAAGGTTTGTTGCCGAGAGGAACTCTTTATCACCCTAAGATTAACGGCCAGCCAGAGAGAGCCAGTTTATTGTTCAAAAGCATCAATAGTACTATTCAATTCATATAAGTTCATATATATAAAGAGAGAGAAAGGTTTCCGCCAACATTGTTGGGTATTTGGCTAGTTCTACCCCGGCAGGTGCCCAATTTGAATCCCCAGGGTGATGTGCACTAATGCAAGCCAATGGGCAATGTGCCAAACGTGAAAAAATGATGCCTCTGATTGAGCATAACCTAATAGAAATAAGACAATTTCTATTGTTGTATTCCAGTACTAAATATTGCATAAAATCTTATTTCTATTGTTGTATTCCAGTACTAAATATTGCATAAAGACAATGGAAATCCACAATGAGTAGCTATCCACTACCGGTCTATATTACACCAAGTTTCAGAGAGGGGAACAGGGAAGGAGTTTCTTGGGCATACAAATTTATAATGTGCCAACGCAAAAAAAAATGCCCATGATTGAACATCCTCTACTAGAAATAAGAACAAAACAATTTCTATTATTATATAAAAAATTAAAACAATGAAAATCCGCCGAGTAGCTATTCACTTTCAATCTATATTCACACCAAGTTCCAGACAAGTATGACAGGTAATGAAAGTCTGGTACAGCTGGAGAAACCCCCTATATTTCAGGGGTCAGCACCCCATAACATACTAAAAGAAAATGAAGAACAGGTTCATAAAAGTTGAAAGATAGATTAATATAGAACAAAGATACACATTCAGCATCTAATTATATAATTGTTAAACCTTGAAATTTATTTTTTCATTTGTAAGCATAGTGAAAATAATATGATACATACCAGAATATAATCACAATGCCCAGTTAAGGTTCAAGAGAAATCAATATAACAATCAAAGAAACACACATTTAAACCATGTACACCATGATTATCTAGAAAACCCCAATTGGGGGAAAAACCAATCAACAATAGATTTATTATTGTTCTTGGCTAAAACACAGCCAAGCCAGCCAACAACTTGAGCTTTCACCGCTCAACCATGGCCACCTACAATGGAGAATACACAAGCCTTTTAAGGGCTTCAACTACATGTAATACCATGAGCTCGATACCATGAGTCACCAATACTAGGTACCCAAAACCACAACTATTAACTATCACTGTTGACATAACCTCAACTCCACCATAGAGTCAAATTTATCTAACACAATAGAAGAAGCTTGTCACACTGGTTATGGGGCAGGTGTTTGAGGCCCCGGTACAACATCACATCAATGAGGACATTTGGAATTTCATACAGTTAATATTAAGGAATCAAGGATTACCAATGATGTTGAATCATGCCAGCAAGCAAAAGTTGGAGGCTCAAGTACAAGCTCACATCAAGGTGGATATTTGGAACCTCAAACGAACTGACAAGAAGGAATTAAGGGCAATCAATGATGGTGAATCATGTCATCAGCCCCCAAATGCCTCAAATTAATAACCACGGTAGATCGTAAGATCCCTGAAAATGCATGGTTTTTCACATTTTCAATGGCAATTTTCTCTCACCAACACAACAGGGACCTATAGGAGCTCAATGATTGAGCTGAGAGGCTCATTCTACAGTACAATATGAGGGAGATGTGTAATTCCGTCCATGCTCAACCTCGAGTTGACACGTCTCCTTTTAAAAAGAAATCTTTAAATAAAAAAATGTCGTCTTTAATAAGAAAAAACAAAAATTAGACAAGAGTAATTAAAAGTAAAAAAAATTCAACTAGAAAGATATATGTAATCCATGTAATTCTTAGCATCAAATTAATATGTAGTATTTAAAAAATATTATTAATAATAAAAAATTCAATGTGAATCATACATAAAATATGTTAATAGGAGGGTTAATTAATATTGGATTATATTTAAAAATATATTAATAACAGAAATTCAATTTAAGTCGAAGACATAGTCCATAAATAACATATTTCAAGTAAAATATTTAAATGTGTATGTATTATATATGATTAAAGAAACTATATATCATTATATAAGTTAATTGCAAATTTTTTTTTTTTTTTTTTTTTTTTTTTTTTTTTTTTTTTTTTTATGTCTAAAACATTTAAGTAATCTCACAAATTTACATTGTGGCTCTTATTATATATATATATATTATATAATATAATAATATTTGGTCAATTTCGTTTCAAATCGAGGAAAAATGTGTTCAAATTGCAAGTTTAAGTTGTGTAGTGTACACAATCCAAGTTTCCAAGTAAATTTTGAAGGCATTGAATCCATTTTATAAATTCAAAAATATAATTTAAACCAATGATGACAATATCGGAAATATCGCGATATTTCCGGCTGGGCCACAGCTAGAAAAGGGAATTTTGCCTTTTTTTTTCCTCATTTCGGTTTCTGAGTGTTGGAGAAGGAAGGGGAAGAGCTTTGTGGTGGTTGTCAAGGAGGGATTGAGAATCAAACGACCATTGTCACCACCAGCTAAGAATTTTTTATGGATTTGTTGAAGACTTGAAAAATTGGGTCTCCAACAAGGGGGTAACCACCCCGTCTAGACCTTAATGTAGCTCCTTTTCCGTTTGGAATAATGGCTCCTACTAGGGATGATGGGACCAGTTTCCCAATCTGTTTAGGATGTGTGTGTGCTAGTAGGATGATGTTTTTCTTTTGGGGTTTTAATGGGGTAAATGCTTATTCTAAATCTAATCTATCTTCTAACTAACATATGCAATCTATTATAATGAAAGAAAACATCTAACTTTAAACTATCTCAGGAGTAACGTTTACTTACGCAATCTAAAATAATTTCTACAAGCGATTGATAATTAATATCATTCAACCACCATAAGAAAAGAATCCATTTAAAAATGATTGTTTCTTATAAAAAGTTAGTCAAAACAAATATGAGAAATATATCGCATAAGAGTTATTTACATATTCAGCATAAAAAGCAAGTTATCACCATACAGAAGTGCAATAATGACAACTAAACATTCAAACTTTCATATATAAATAACTGAAAATGATTTATTGCTAACACATAAGTAAAAAGTATTAGGAGATAAAAATACCATTTGTAATAAGTTCTACTCATGAACTGTGGAAATATAGATCTATCTTCAAATCACTTAACATCCACTAAGAGTACAAAAATGCATTTCAGTAGCAGATATGAAACTCATATAAAAATAAATCTTGTTCCATTCATTTTATCAAAACCTCCTCAATGGGGGGCAAAATGCACGTTCTGAAGAATTGTTTTTGATAAACTCTGGACCCCTCTCTAAATGCATGAGAGGGGTTTAAATACTACTCTATGAAATATAAAAATAAATATTAGAAAAATAGATGAGGAGGTTTAAATGACCTGCCTCATTTTAAGCAAAAATAAACTAAAACTAAACTAAATTGTATCTATGATAAATCTTGCATCTAATCCTTTAGATCGCAAATATCCAACATCGGTTTCAAGAGCGTCGGTTGGCCAACTTCAACTTTTAATTGTCCTGCAAATACGTCATTGGCAAGAGCTAGCACTATCTTCTCGGCAAAAGTTATGAGGCACTTCAGGGTGATCCATTGGTTATGTGGTTTTACCAATTACTGCCAGTATGTTTCCTAGTTTAACTTGTTTACTTGTTTAATCGTCTTTGCCCTTTCCTTTGTTGTTTGTTTCCACATTTTTTGACGCTGTTGTGCCTTTGGAAGGAAGCCCAAAGTGGTCTCTGCTACCAAATTAGCCTTGTGCAGATTTTCATTTATGCACTCAATGACACTGTTCGCTATTGCCGCTGCGTCTTCCATCCCCTATTCCGCTTCCTTTCGCCGAGAATCCCATTTCGCAAATAAAATCTCTTTGTGCGATTCGTCAATTCTAGGCATGTCTGCTCTTTTCCCCTCTTCGGATCACCGCCAGTTCAAGAAGTTTGAGACCTTCTTAAAAATTGAATCATAATCACATCGTAATTCTATGACTTGATTTGTAATATTATTGCTCATTTCGCAATGGGAATTCCATTGCGAGATCTTCTGGCAGAGTAGTTCTTTCTGTTGCAGGAGCTAGGAATTGAGAACAAGTGCTTCTGTGATAAACTCCCCAATTTTTGGATCGTCCTTGTGCAGTTCTATCATACCCTGTATCTGTTCTTCTTTACTAACCAAACTGCTTTGATGTGCCAATTGCATTTGCTGGAAGTCTTGTTGGAGTTTTATCAACTGTGTTCTTACTTCTTGATTGATGCTAATTTACTGTAGTTGTTGTTCCAAAAACAAAATCCTATCCTCTTTCTCTTTAAATAGAAATTGAACCTCTGTTGCTTTATCAATAGTTGTCGAAGCGTACGCCTCCCGAGCACGGCGTCCAGCTTTCTTTTCTTTATTTGCCTTCTGACGACAGCCTTATGTTGAGGGCTATAAAATACGTCTAGAGGAGGAATTTCCTCTATCCTTAATACAATCTCAAACGAGGGAGTAACAGAAATGTGCTCCGTTTCTTGAGTATTGATAGCCCTTTCTATCACCATTTCTGTGGTTGTCTCTTTTGGATTTGTCAGTGGCTCTAGGTTTGTTCTTCTATGCTCAATATCTTATTAAAATTTTCTCATTCCCCTTCTAGATCAATTACGAGAGGCTTTATTGGCTTTGTAAGAGGAGTGGGAACTTTAGCTTGTTTTGGGGACAAATCCTGTTGATCAGGTTTTTATGTAGATTAAGTTGTGTCTTTTATTGACTCCTCGCTTCTGCTATGTTCACTCTTGGATTGATCACCAAAGTTTTCAGCTGATTCCTTTTCAGAACTTTTTTTAGACTTCTCTTTTGATCCTTCACTTATGTTAACACTGGGAGTAGGCTCTCTTATTGGTTCGCTGAGTAATTGGTCCAATGGGAATTTTAATAACCTCTGCTTTTTGTACTTCTCAAACTTTTGGAGATTTTCTTGGTCAAAAACAATTCGTGTCGTATGCTGAACTTCTCTGAAGGTGTTTTTCTGCAGAAAAACATCATCAAAGGGATCTTCTTCATTGGAAAACACTTTTATTTTAACCATTGTAGTAAAATTACTTACAACACCAAAGGGATCATATTGCCTCCTCGGGAACTTTGGTAGTTGTAAACATAACATATTATCAACTTCTTTGAAAGCATGACTTAAGTCATGCAATGCAAATGCTCTGCATATTACAATAAATTGGAGCCAAATGGCCTTCTTGGAATCTTTAAGTACCTTGCTCATTCCCCCCAGGCCGCAAGTCTGATAGGCTATTTCCCTAGCCATTAATTTGTCGGGGACATAAAAAGGTAGCACATGGGGTGAAGCAATGCTGCCAAACACTCTGATATACGTGAACAATTCTTCCCCAAACCACCTTGCCATGGGGAGAATATTCACTTCAGCCTTTGGGGAAAACCTTGGGGCATCTCGGTTGTAGAGCATTTTATAAATCGGGAGCATAACTCCATGACAAATTTTGAAGAAATGTGGGATGAAATTGTATTCCCACAATACTTTGTGATAAACCTGAATGGGAAGTGGATTTTGTACCATCCACTTCCATCCCATAATAGGAAAATCGGAAACAAAACAAATAGCGTCCATAACATAGGCGCTCAAAAAGAATGGAGGGTAAAACCTCGAAGCAAAGCTTCTTTTTATTCTGTATCCTAAAATTGCAATGGCTAAATTGTCCAACAGGATTTGGACCTAATCCATTATTGTGGCATTGGTAGCCGCATCCACTAGAGATAACCATTCTAATGGAAACTTGTTGATGTCTGGTTTCCCAAACAGTCTACATAACATTGCAGCTGCAAAATAGTAAGGAGAACAAAAAGATCCAGTGGCGTACATACCGTTTTTATCCTTCTTCAATCTTTCCTCATTGTTTGACCAGTGCTTTGTGCATTCTTCCAAGTCTTCATTCTAGTTAGCGAGCTTCTCGACAAATTTCTTGTTCTAGCTGGCTTGGGGTTCTAGTAAGTGATACATATGCCTCAAATTGTTTGGAGTAAATGATCCCATGACCTCCTCACTTTTCGTTTTGAACTCTCTTCCAGATATGTATACGTGATCTATAATTCATTTCATCATGTCAATATAGGGGAGTATCTTCGGCCTCGCAACAATGCGGTGTAGAAACGAGCATGCAAGTTCAGTTAGGGATGCTTCAAAAGAGACGCGTCCATCCGCTGTAACTGTAACTTCCATAATTCTTGGGTGTTCTTCCTCCAACAACTGATACATAGCTTCCCAGGTAGATATCCCTGCGTCCCTACTACAGGTAGTGTCTGTGAATAATGTGGTCATTTTTGTCTTCTCAGACACTGGAGCCTTGCCTTTCTTCCCCATTTCTTCGTGTATTACACTCTGTGTGTTTTTCCTGAAAATTGCAAGCAGAGAGCAAAAATATGATAAATATGATAGTGAATATAGGAATAATCAATAGAAAGACGAAAATAAGGCGATGGAAGTCTTTAATTCTAAATCATATCAAAAGATATCAACTTGCATCAAATGGTCCTTTACATTAATCCAAATCGTTTTTAATAAATAACCACTAATAAACCGTTATGCTAAACTTTAATGTTCATAACTTTGCATCAAACGCCGGAAAGTACTGTCCTAGAACTCTGAGCCCTTTGATCTACGATAAAAGTGATTTTGCGATTTGCTTCGCAATATCGCAAAACCCGTTATTGTTAAGAACCATTGTTACATAAGCTGCTGCGATATGCGATTTGCGAGACACTATCGCATTTCACAATATTTGGTTATGTTACATAAGGTGGCGCCGCGGTATTGGAATTTGCGATGCGATAAGGTTATAGGCTTCGTGATCTCACATTCTCATGGATCGCATTTTTAAGGAGTGGTTTTTATAAAGGATGCCCGTTGTGACCTTTTTGTGATGCGATAATATCTTTCTAAAGCGGGTTTTTTGAGGTTTTCCTTAATGTTCGAGACTTTCTGTTATAAAGTTTTTCTTAGGTCTTATGGTCATGTAGCTCTTTTTATAAGGAAACTCGTAGTTAATGAAGTTTTATGCACTTGGAATATGAAAAGGTAAATTTCCACGTTTTAGCAAGTTCCACTTCAACATCTTGTTTTATTCTAAAAATAAAAAGGCAACATTAAATACTAAGATTTAATTTTTTGGAAAGCTCCCCATTTATTAATATTATTACTAACACTAATAAAAAAAGGGGGGTTGTTGATAGTCACAACAATTTGAGATTCACTTGGAAGAACCAGTAATCTCTGATGGAATTTTTGAATTTTCTAAAACTTCCAAAATAAAAATGGTTTTGAAAATAAAACTTCATTGTAGAAATATAAGGTAACTAATGTTATTTATTAACAACAATATCTTGTTCTAACTATCTTTATTCTGATTATCTTCTCCCCAGAGTTAGTCATTTTACTTGGAAGAACCAATTATCTCTGATGGATTTTTTGAATTTTCTAAAACTTCCAAAATAAAAATGGTTTTGAAAATAAAACTTCATTGTAGAAATATAAGGTAACTAATGTTATTTATTAACAACAATATCTTGTTCTAACTATCTTTATTCTGATTATCTTCTCCCCAGAGTTAGTCATTTTACTCATATCAGTCATTACTTGGTTGTAAAGATGAAAACAAAGACATCTCTTTAGATCAGTTTATGTGTATTCATTTGTCATAGTAGAGCCTCTGCTGTCAGCAGGCGTTTATAGCTTCGACAGAGTTACCTGTTACCCAGCGATGATCCAGTGTCCTACTTGAGAAGCATGCAATTTTTAAAGATAAACCCTCATATACACTTTATTGCTTTTTCTTTTCTTATTTCTATTTTAATTCTTAAAGAACATTGTCTTGGTTTGGTGGCCAAAATTGACAGTGTCATTCACTTGATTTATAACTTAACTGAACAAGCTGGCTCGTGATGAGACCCCTTGTCTTTTGATTGAAACAACCTCAATCCATTACTCTGTTTTGATATGCAGTATGGCAATGTCAGTTAGTTATAATCTTTATGATCATGATAAGTCGGCTCTTGATGAGACCTCTTATTCTTTAAGTTTTAAAGTGCATAGTTGGATTACTCTTTGAATCTCGCAATTTCCTAAAGTGGGAGGAAAGTCATTGGTTCCTTAAGAATTCTTTCGGATGACAATTGTAGAGTTCAAAAATAGCTTTTCTTCAGAGAATCTTTGTTTTGTTATTAGTACCTTTTATGACTGATATGAGGAAAACTTCTTCCTAAGGTTGATTCTAACCAAAACTTGTATAGTTAAAACAAAAGAACAAGTAAAATTTTTAGAATGATAGCACTTGACCCTACGTTTCAAAAAAGGAGATTAATTTTCCTAACCACTTCTACTTATATAAGTGAAAAAACAAAATTGACATGAGACATTATTCTTTTCGTGAAAACCAAAAGCAAATGTTCTCAACCTGTTTTATTAAAAGAAAACTTATTTAAAAACAATAATCTATAGAAAATAGAAGAGATCATCTTTTATGGGAAATATTTCTTTAGGATCTGTCCATTAACAGGTAAAGACTCTCTTTTCCCTGCTAAATCTTGTAACATGAAAGTTGATGGATTGATGAGTTCGACAATCTGGAATGGTCCAAACCACATCGGTTGGAATTTAGTATGTTTTCCTTTCTCTTCATGGGCTTTATCCCATTTTGATACTAAGTCTCCAAGTTGAAAATCTTTTCTAGACACCAAACTTGAATCAAAAGAAGCTTTTATTAATTGTTGATGATGCGCATGGGTAATTCTGGCCTTTTCTCGTTCCTCTTCAAGCTTAAGGATCTGCAACTGTCTTAATTGCAAGGATGAGGAAGGGGTTTCTTCAATGTATTGAACTAAGGCTAAAGAAGGAATAACTAGAGTTGTTGGTAGGACCACTTCTTTCCCATAAACTAAATTAAAAGGAGAAGTGCCAATAGAAGTTTTTTGAGTTATTCGATTTGCCCAAAGAGCATACATTAAAGACTTATGCCAGTTCATATGATTTTGATCAATAGTTCGTTTAATGATTCTAATAAGGTTTTCGCTCGTTGATTCGACCAACCCATTTCCTTGTGGATAATAATTAGCAGAATATTTAAGTTTAAAACCTCTTTTGAGTGCAAATTCAGTCATAGAATTACCTGAGAAATATGATGCATTATCAAACATTAAAGTAGAAGGTAAGCCAAACCTGGTGATTATGAATTGATCTATAAATTCAATGACACTCTCAGAGTTGGTTGTTTTGAGTGGGACTGCTTCTACCCATTTGGTAAAGTAGTTTGTAGCTATAAGGATGTATTTATGATGTTTAGAGGAGTGAGGAATGATCTCACCTATTATATCTAACCCCACTGTTCAAATGGTTGATCGATGTTGACCGACTACAATGGCAACGATGGTTTCTTTTGTCTTCCGGCATCAATTTGACAAATCTTACATCTTCTTACATAGCTATGTGCATCTGTAAATAAAGTTGGCCAGTAGTAGCCTGCGTTCAAGATTTTGTGTGCTATTGCATCTCCTGCGTAGTGTCCGCCTGCTGGTCCGTCATGAAGTTCCTGCAATACTTTTTCTGATTCAATTTTCTCAAGGCATCTAAGGAAAACAGAATCATAATTCATCCTAAAGAGAACATCATTTACAATTTGATATTGTTTAGCTTTTAGCCTCAAGGCTCTTTTCTTTGTATGATTCAAATGTGAAGGAACATATCCATTCTTTAAATAGAACATGATATCGGCATACCTTGATTCAAAGTTGTTTAGGCTTACCTCATACACTTGTACGTCACTGTCTAGAGATTGTGTGTCTAATATGTGCGACGCTCCTGCCAACATCCTGCAAAAACCTTGACCTTTTACAATATTTGCTGGTTTAATTTCAGCGTCATATTCTTGCGGAGCTGTGACCCAATTTTCCCTTTTTTTGCCCACATCTTTCTGTACCAAAAGATTTCTTACTGCTGGAAATGGTACTATTATTTTGGTATGAGTCTTGAGAAGAAAGGGTCTGAAGTGTTTGATTGCTTTCAAAACAACATAACCCTGTTTCTCAACATCGGAGTACTTCAATTCAGCTCCTTGCAAGTTTGAATTGAAGAAGGCAATTGGGGCTTCAGTGTTATCTTGATTCGCTTGTGAGTATGGAAGCATACGATTTCTCAGAGGCGAATGTATATAAAGTGAAAGGATAGGAAAAGTTTGGAGTCGCTAGAGATGGGGCATTTATAATTGCTTGTTTTATCAAGCCAACCACTTCATGTTTTGCCTGACCCCATTTGAAGAGAGAGTTTTTCTTTATCATGGCTTGGAGAGGTGACACGATTCTTGAGAAGTCAGGAACAAATCTTTTAATGAAATTGATCTGACCAAGGAAAGACTGCATTGCTTTTTTGTTATGGGGTAAGGAAATCTCATAAATTTCCTTAATCCTATCTGGGTCAATATGAATTCCAGATTTAAACACTGAATCCGAGAAGCTTTCCCTCACTTAACGCTAAAAAAAAAAAAAAAAAAAAAAAAGTATAGGATTAAGTGAGATTCCATATTTTTGACAACATTGGAAGATCTGTTTTAAGTCTCTGAGTTGATTACTGTGTTTTTTAGAATACACTATAATGTCATCTAAGTAAATCACCATTGACTTATTCACTAATCCTTTAAATGCAATGTCCATAGCACTTTGAAACGTGGCACCGGCATTAATCAGCCCAAATGGCATCTTTTGATATGTGTAAGTGCCCCATTTCGTTCTAAATGTAGTTTTCAATTGATCATCCGGGTGGACCAAGATTTGATTATACCCGAAAAAGCCATCTAAAAAGGACATTATTCAAACCCTGCGACTGATTGTAATATATGTTCCATAGGAGACAATGGAAAATTATCATTTTGGCAAGCTTTATTGAGATTTCGAAAGTCAATACAAATCCGGATATCACTGTTTTTCTTTCTGACTGGGACCAGGTTGGAGACCCATTTGGAATGCCTAATGGGAAAAATAATCTTGGCTCTTAATAATTTGTTCAATTCAGATTTAATCTGGCTTTCCAGATTAGGATGCATTTTCCTCAATTTTTGTTGAACGGGCTTTTCATCAGCGATCATCAGAATTGTATGCTATATAATTGAAGTGTCGTATGTTTTGAGATCATCATAATTCCAGGCAAAGACACTCTTGTATTGTTTCAATAGTCAAATGAAGGTTGATTTTTCTTCGGATGTTAGACCAAGACCTAGGTTGATATTCTGTGGTTTTATATCAATCCCTAGATTCACTAATTCATATCTCAGAGTTGAACTCTGAAGGTTTTAAATTGGTGGACCGTTTGAATCTGTCCTTCAAGTCATATAGGTCCTCTAACTTGACTACAAATTTGGGTATAGGGTTATTGTTGTTTCCTTGTTCCAGCTGCTTGTCATGTTGGTCTTCATCAATTATCTGATTATTGTAAGAGCCTTCTGAAGTTAGAAAACTCACAATATCAAGGTCATCGTTGAAAACTCTCCAGTTGGTAATGTTATCAGGAATAGAGGGTCTAAAGATTAATTCAATTGAAAATATGTCTGGGTTATAGTCCTCTGATGGAATAAGCTTGGAAGCTACATTAGCAAGGAGATCCGCACTAGCATTTTCGAGTCTGGGAATGGATGAAATATTAAATGTTATAAAGTGTGAGGCCGGGTCTTGTACTAACGATTGATAGTGCTTCAAGTGTCCTGACAGAGAATGTATAGTATTTCCTACCTGTTTAATAACAATCTCAGAGTCTCCAAATACTTGTAGGTATTTGATATCAAGTCCAATTGCCTTGTATAACCCTTGAACTAATGCTTCATATTCTGCAATGTTGTTAGTGCAATCGAACTCGAGTCTACATGTTAGCATGGTTTTCTATCCTTTTGGACTAACTAATATACAACTTGCTCCTGCTCCATCATTAGACTTAGAACCATCAAAAAATAATTTCCAAAACAAAATTTTATTTACAGTTTTATCTTCAAAACTAATGCATCTAGAAGTGTCTGTTTGAGAGAAATTTTCCAAAAAAGGTGAAGTGTGAGCATTGAAATTCCCTAAGAATGAATCAACAGAATAGTTTCCAATTATGTTGTTGTACGCTACAGGCTCGTTTTCTCCTTCTAACTCCGTCACTATATACTTTTGATGCCTTTCTCGTTCAACCTTGATCTGATTTGATTTGCCATTGTAAAGGAGCCACATATGAGACCAGTGGGTCGCAAAGTAACCGTGAAGCTTCTCTGACCAATCCCTGCTAAGGATCAGTCCATAAAATTCAGGGATATCTGCAACAAGTATATCAATAACTTGACATACCTTTGGGTTTGATGAAAGCCTTATGGTCACTTGATTAAGCTCAACGATGACCTCCACTTGAGACCGATCCAGCTGTACTATTCGTACTGCAGATTTCTGAAGTTGGACATTTAACTTTGCACAAACTGTCTTAGGAAAAATGTTAGATGAGGCACCGAAATCCACTAGACAGTTATGCAATTTTTTATTGAAAACTTCAAAGGTAAGGAGAAATAGTGGGGTATGGAATTTTGACCTACCTCCAATCAAGGCAATGTCATTTGGATCGACTTTCTTTGACATGCCAGTCAGAGGTCTCCCCATTTCATTGGTAGCTTGCGAAATCACAACGGCAGGTAGAGGCATAATAGGTATTGCGTTCAGCTCTTTCAAGTGCAATTTCTGCTGATGTGTTAACTTGCTAAGCTCATGAAAAGTGATCTTTGCCCTGGTTTCCTTCATATCTTCAACAACGTTATACTCCATTTCATCAGAGATGATAAGCGTTTTAGATAGGGTTGTTGAATCAGATTGGATTGGGTTTGTCTGAGTAGACTTTGGTGAGGATTTCTTTCCTACAATTTTATCCTTCGAAGTCAAGCTTGGATTTTTCTGTTTCGCACTTGGATTGTGGAAGATCAAGTTGATTTCTACTTTTGGTAGCAACAGGTAATACATCCTGATCTTCCTCATCTGGGAGAATGAAGTCCCACATTCCCTACAGTTCTACAACTTCATCATCGGTTTGCTCCTCATTTGAAACTTCTTTCTCCTCTCCTTCTGATTCTGTGTTTGTTAACGCATTTGGAGGTTTCGGATCAGTTGAAGGATTTCTTCTAAAGGGTTTAAAGGGTTTCTTGGAAGAGGTTTCAACTACTTGTTTCTTTATATCAACCATTTCATTTGACATGGTCTTCAAGACTTTTTGTAACCCCTCCAGGTCAAACGGGTCCTTTGGCTCATCTCTAAAAGACACTTTTTTAGACTTTCTTTCATCTACGGCTTTTTTCTTTTCTACGGCTAGGATACGCTTTTCTACAGCTATTGCGTCTTTCATGTTTTCTGCTAATGTTGGCTTGGCAGCTCTATTAACAAAGATAGCTGAATTTGACGGTAAAGCAGAAATATACCACTCATTTTGGGCTTCATCGCTAAGCTTAGAAGCTGTTGGTATTTTGTTTAACAATTTATTGAAGCGAGAGTTCAAATCTTTAATCAGTTCCTTTGGTTCAGCTTTTAAATTGGAGAGATCATTGATTAAAGTTGTTGTTGACCTATCATGCCCAAATTTTGTTAAACACTGATCCTGAAACATATCCCAGTTATTAATGGAGCCTGCTGGTAAAAAAAATACCAGGATCCAGTTGCTCCTTGTAACGTATAAGGGAATAATCATACAATTGCGTCCTCTTCTGTTACTCCATTCAAATTAATGGATAGTGTGAAATTATTTATGTCTTCCTCAGCTAGTTGGCCATTATCAAGATTGAACTTGGGCAGCCATTTCTCACGATGAGTGGGTAATTGCGATAAAGGTGTAGGCATTCTTACAGCTCCTGGATTGGCCCATGGCCTTGGCGAAGGATTTCCTGCCATCGTTGGAGTATGAGTAGGAGGAGGTGTTGCAGTAGTTGAAGGTGGTTGGGTAGAGGAGGGTGTTGCTCCTGTACATGTGTGAACCACAATTTGGAGTTGAGGGATGGATGAATGAACTTGTGAAGATATGGATGGGATGGTAGATGAAGATGATGATAGAACCTCACTCTGAGATTCTACTGGTGTTTTCCTAGCTTACTTACGACTCGGTAAAGGAAACTCAATTCGTGGGATTCCTAGTTTTTCGCTTTGCGCTCTCGTCAATCGTTGCGATGGGGTCAAAGGAGAAGTGACACTACTTTGGGATAACTCAGATTCTTCTTGAGATATAGAAATTCACTGTAACTTATGAATTAAAGTTTGTAACTCAGGGGGATCTGATGAAGAATGATCTAGCTTGTTTGGGATTTTAGTAATGTTCTCTGTATTTTTCTTTTCAACTTCTGGTTCAGAAATGGAAGATTTGAAATGCAAACGAGAAGTTGAGGATGATGGTGAGGGAGTCTTACTCTTAGAATGGCGTGAAGATATAGATTTACTTGCTATTCACAGTCAGGCCCTCCTTCTAGCGCCAAATATGTTGAAGACTCAAAAAATCGGGTCTCCAACAAGGGGGATAACCACCCGGTCCGGACCTTAATGCAGCTCCTTTTCCATTTGGAATAGTGACTCCGACTGGGGATGATGGGACCAGTTTCCCAATCTGTTTAGGATGTGTGTGTGCTAACGGGATGATGTTTTTCTTTTGGGGTTTCAATGGGGTGAATGCTTATTCTAAATCTAATCTATCTTCTAACTAACATATGCAATCTATTATAATGAAAGAAAACATCTAACTTTAAACTATCCTGAGAATAACGTTTACTTACGCGATCTAAAATCATTTCTACTAGTGATTGATAATTAAGATTATTCAACCACCGTAAGAGAAGAATCCATTTAAAAATGATTGTTTCGTATAAAAAGTTAGCCGAAACAATTATGAGAAATATATCGCATAAGAGTTATTCACATATTAAGCATAAAGAGCAAGTTATCACCATATAGAAGTGCAATAATGACAACTAAACATTCAAACTTTCATATATAAATAACTAAAAATGATTTATTGCTTAACACATAAGTAAAAAGTATTAGGAGATAAAAGTACCATTTGTAATAAGTTATACTCATGAGCTGCGGCAATATAGATCTATCTTCAAATCACTTAACATCCACTAAGAGTACAAAAATGCATTTCAGCAGCAGATATTAAATTCATATAAAAATAAATCTCGTTCCATTCATTTTATCAAAACCTCCTCAGTGGGGGGCAAAATGCACGTTCTGAAGAATTGTTTTTGATAGAATTCTGGACCCCTCTCTAAATGCATGAGAGGGTTTTAAATACTATATAAAATCTAAAAATAAATGAGGAAAAATAAATGAGGAAGTTTAAACAACCTGCCTCATTTTAAACAAAAATAAACTAAAACTAAACTAAAATGTATCTATGATAAATCCTGCATCTGATCCTTTAGATCGGAAATATCCAGCATTGGTTTCAAGAGCATTGGTTGGCCAACTTCAGCTTTTCACTGTCCTGCAAATACGACGTTGGCAAGAGCTGGCACTATCTTCTCGGCAGAAGTTATGAGGCACTTCAGGGTCATCCATTGGCTATGTGGTTTTACCAGGTACTGCCAGTATGTTTCCCAGTTTAACTTGTTTACCTGTTTAATCGCCTCTGCCCTTTCCTCTGCTATTTGTTTCCACATTGTTTGAAGTTGTTGTGCCTTTGGAAGGAAACCCAGAGTGGTCTCTGCTACCAAATTGGCCTTGTGCAGATTTTCATTTATGCACTCAATGACACTGTTCGATGTTGCCGCTGCGTCTTCCATCGCCTATTCTGCTTCCTTTAGCCGAGAATCCCATTTCGCAAATAAAATCTCTTTGTGCGATTCGTCAATTCTGGGCATGTTTGCTCTTTTTCCCTCTTCGGATATCTGCCAATTCAAGAAGTCTGAGACCTTATTAAAAATTAAATCATAAAAAAGTCGTAATTCTATGACTTTATTTGTAATATTATCACTCATTTCGCAATGGGAATTCCATTGCGAGATCTTCTGGCAGAGTAGTTCTTTCTGTTGTAGGAGCTGGGAATTGAGAGCAAGTGCTTCTGTGATAAACTCCCCAATTTTTGGATCG
>APFE030097300.1:28453-60763 GCA_000404065.3 Pinus taeda
TTTCTGAAGCATTTGTGTGAAGAATCACTGGTTTTATGACAGTGCTTACATGGATGAAGATAAAAACAGTGATATTTCAAATGGCCAACTCGGTCACAGTGTTGGCATTTCACAATCTGTTGTTGTTGTTGTTGCTGTGGAAGAAGAGTAGAATCTGGAACAACTGGAGGTGAACTGTCATGAGGTGCAGGTGGACTGTCAGGAATGAATCCAACACTCTGAAACTGAATGGGCTTGGAGTAGTCTGGAATATGAAAGGACAGGTCCTTTTCATATCCAAGACCAGTTCTGTGCTTGTTGTGGACAAGCTCTTCCCAAGGTCTGATGATGGGCTTGGGAAGTGCAAGCTGAACCTCTACATCTGCATGTAACCTTACTACTTTATTTGAATGAACTGTAGCATTATTGACTTGCTATTGATGGGTGGTTGTCTCAATGTTCTGAACAAAAATAGGTTAAGAATGATGTCTATTTTGATGTAGCTCTTCTTGCTGTAGTTGTGATTCAAGCTGCAAAAAATCAATCTTTTCTTGTGCATCATGCAGGTAGGTTTGAATGTCACAAAGAGTGTCTTTGCTGACATTTACCATCCCACCAGTAGTGGAGTGTATTAGTGTATTTAGTAACTCTAATACATCATCAAATCTAGCCATTTTCTCCAACTATAATACCTTGCGCTATAATTTACACAAAACTGGTTGATTAAATGAGAATGGACTATAACTGCGATAACTATAACCTCTTTTTTGTTTGTTGAATGTTCAAAACTGTAACCTTCTATCTGTATTCTGTAAGCGAAGGATGCATTTTGTGAATATTACCTTATAATAAACACCCTCTTTTGCATATATATAGTATAGAAACAGTGAGGTTAAGAGTGACATAAATGTGTACAACACGAAGAATAAAGTGATGACTTCTCTACTCCAAAGTCTGCCGTTAATCAACGTTGTTCATCATGGGAAAAAACCATATCAAATGCCCAGTGGTATTGAGGAGTTATTACAGGATTTCACTTACAACGCCAATGCAATAATATGAATCCAAGCTCAACGCACATGCAATATATATATATATATATATATATAATATATATTATATAATATAATATATAATCGGTCGGCTTCCCAACAGAAGCAATAAACAGTTTTGGAAGATAATGAAATTATTGCCTGAGTGAATCTTGAATACCTGGTCCTCCGCTGAGTTTGAACTCCCGGGCAGCGACTGCTACAGTCTTCAGAGACATCATATATCCTGTAGCATTTATGAACTCTGAAGTAGAAGTCGTAGACCTTTAATGGTATCTCTCGGCCTGACTGGCTTTCAAAGACTATTATTGAATGCCTAAAGTTTCAGGCTTAAAACTCATTAATTCCTATTGCATCAATAGTTCACAGGCTATACTTGCCAACTTTAAAAACTCTGCTTCCCATCGTGATCATATGGCTTAAAAGAGAATTTTTTTTTTTTTTTTTTTTTAAGAAAAACATATGGTTTAGTTGCAATAAATATAAAACCTTATATATTACAAACAGTTCGAATAGTTTGTTATCAGGTGGGAAACTTGAGGGCCACACAAAGTCTGAACTTCCAGTAGATTTTCGTTGACAAAAACCTATTTATCATTATCAGAGACCTTGAAGCATTCATAAACGAAATATCTAGTCAGCTCGTGTTCTCGAATCCTGTTTTCCAGATTGTCGAGGCTTTTGCAGCACAAGTTCTCAGTGTTGAAAAAATAAGTTCCAGACTATAAAGAAATATAACACGATCCGAAGAACCTCGAAATTGTGGTGCAACCATTTATAGAGGAATGAACATTATATGCAAACTGCGCTCATATGTGGAAGAAAAACGTGGCAATGGTAGGATAGAAATGGCCACAAATAACTATAGACTATACCCTTTTGAACAAGACTTCAACAGATGGACTCGGCTACCTTCTGCAAATTAATGTGGCCTCAGAAAATGGTTTTGGCCCAATAAAGACAATGCCATAATTTGGCCTACTGGAGATAGTCAGGATCTCGGCCTCCTTGAGAATAATGGCAATGAAAATGTGGCTCTGGCAATAACCTTTTCTCCAGTAATCAATGCTGCCCTTATTAAACTGGTGATCTCGCCCCCCTGGCTGATGAGTTTCCACCTTCTTCTAGGCTGATCAATTCGGCCCTCCTTAAAACAAAATTTGCCCTCTAAGAAATATGGAAATGACAAGCAACTCTGACCTTCAATTTAGAGTAGTTCGACCTCCTGTCCGTGTGGAAGAGGAAGAGTCGCCTCAAGCTGCTCCAGAAGATGCCCTTGTCAGGAACTGCACTACAAAGCCCTCAAATGCCCGGTCGTCTACAGTTCAGTTCAGTTCTCACGTCATGTTCATCACTTTTTCTTCAATATTTAGCACTTCACAATTGTATATAGTGCAAGTAAAGTTCGATATAGATATACGGTGAAATGAGTGAACTTAGAAGTTCATACACCAGTCACAACCAGAGAAATAATAGCACATATTTCCAAGGAACAGTGAACCTGATATAGCGCTATCCAGAAATGCTTGTCTCCACTCCAGTCTTGGTCTAGATGTCTCGGATTAGTTCCAGAAATAGATTCGACTGCTGTAAGGGAAAATTCAGGTGCATGGGAGAGCGAGAACCTTCTTTGGATAATTGTCCAGTGATTAAGAACGGTGGGAGGTGCTTTCTTATCACAACCTTAGAATTGATAAAGGAGTCCCACAATACGCCTTTACCTAAGCTCAGAAATTGAGGTAATTGAATAGCAGCCGGTTGCTGCCACAGCGTAGCTATGGAGGAGCACCTTCTTCTCTGTAGTAGGTGTTGGATTAAGCGTTCACTATTCAAGCTGACAGCTTCCTCTTTTTTTTTGGTCTGGTGCAACTAAAAACATAAAATATCAGTGCTCAGAGTCGTTACCTTATGTTTTCTTCAATGACTGAGAGACCGCACATAAGGTTTCAAAAACGCTCTCGCATAAGCTGCCATCCATTCACAGATAATGTCAGAGATTTGCAACAGCAACTGTGGAGAAGGCAGTAGACTAGCTCCTCAGGGACAGACTGCAAGAAACATTCAACGGTTTCTAAATTCAACGCAGGTTTCTATGGCTTCAACATCTTTTTTTTTAAACAACTATCTTTAGCGCATGCTAGGACATTTACATGCAGACAGCACACAGTCTCACATTTGTTACAATGCAGCCAACGTATGGAGAATTCAACCGTTTATGAAAAGCGTTGTCAGTCTGAGATAACGTTACCAGCAAAAACGTACACAGTGACAGAGGTCAGGGAACGCAGAAGAGAGTCTTAAAATAGCCAGAGTCAGGTGCAGCGTATACAGTGCCAGAGGTCAGGTAGGAGAGGCAGCAGATTTCTGGCAGACAATGAATTAATGGAGCGTTTCAGGTAATGGGAAAAACTGACATATATATAGAGACCACAAAACAAGTGGCTCAAATTGGCGCAGGACCAGCAATCGCCTGCTCTGATACCATGCTAAACACACATGGGGAGCGAGAGAAATATGAAAGATAAATCATGAGAGTACAATTTTTATTAATAAATGATTTACATTTATAGTACATGTTGTGAGCGTTGGGTTTCACATCCCAAGGTCTCTTGGACTACTTTGTCTATTCGGCTTCCACACTAACCCATTGAGGATTAGGCGTCCAACAACATTGAATCCATTTTATAAATTCAAAAATAGAATTTAAACAATGAAAAATTACGCATGGTGTGTGTGTGTGTGTGTGTGTGGATCAATCTTAATTACATATCTAGTCAACTTCGAGAGGATTTTGTAG
Organism: Pinus taeda; assembly: GCA_000404065.3. Lineage (NCBI taxonomy): Eukaryota > Viridiplantae > Streptophyta > Pinopsida > Pinales > Pinaceae > Pinus > Pinus taeda. The sequence goes on from APFE030097300.1 coordinate 32,282, forward strand.
TGTGCGAACTTTTTATTCAAATTTTCCACACTAAAAGAGGTTTGCACCTCAAGGGATTTGATCCCTCTCAACTCTTGCTAGATCCGCGATTAAGATGGATATATACGGGTAATCACAAGTTGCAAGGAGAGACTTGAAGGCCATGCATATTTGTCCTATATCACAATGGTGTTGCCTCATTGATGGAGTGCCCTGTTCCTGGATTGAACCCAAGGCTCTTGGACAAGACGAATGCACCGAACTAGAAGGGAGACTTAGAAGATGAATGTCCTTGCTTGGGAAATGCCATGTACATACTTTATTGCAAGAAAAGGTCAAAAAGCACTGAAAAGGAAAAATATCTACCTTATTAAAGGCTTAAAGCGCGACAAGTGTCAAGAAAAGAGGTTGAAGGAGAAATGCCCTACTTTGGAAGGATGCCATGTAGTACTAAAATTGCACATGGCATGATCAAAGTCCCACTTAATATTGAACACCTTCTTCAAGGAGGTGGCTACAGCATGTTGAAGGCAATAAGTGGTAAGAAATAACCTAAATGGAGGAATTTCCATCTATTTGACCATTCAAGAGGTCTTTTGGAACACAAGCATTTTTCACACTATGTTTCACATATTTGAATTCACACTTCACATTTTAGGTCCCTTTGGGTTAAGGATGTGTTATTTTACGCATCTCTACATATTTGGAGGCATGTTTTAGCCTTTGAGGACTTTGGGATAAGGACACATTGTTTGAGGCTTTCTCTACACATTTGGAGAAGAGATTTTTGAATGGCATGCCAAGTGGCATTGTTGATATCAAACCCTCAAATGAAGAGTAAATGCATGCTTTAAGAAAGGCGATTTACTTAGAGAAATGACAAGTGGCCATATGGACCTATTCAAAGTTTTCTATCCAATCAAAAGAGGACACTCCACCTTAAGAGGGTTCTAAGGCCTTCTAAAAATAAAAAAGATGTTATTGAAGAAGTTGTTAACGAACACAGTAGTGTACACTACTGACATTTTTTTCATTACATTACTAGCTATCTTATTTTCATATATACAGACCATTCTACCATTCGACATTTAATGAATAAACCAATCATTAATGGTAGGGTGACTAGGTGGTTAGTACTATTGCAAGAGATTGACATCACTATCCTTGATAAGCTCGAAAATAAGAATGTTAATGCCAACTTCCTTTCTAGACTTACCAATGATCGGGACGTTGCCTTTGTTGAAGATGTCTTCTCTAATAAAAATTTGTTGCATTGTCTACTCACACACCGTGGCTTGCAAATATTGTTGAATGTGTTGTTGCTTTTTCTAGCCCCTGTAGCACAAGTGCTTCAGGAGATATAGAAAGCTTCCTAGAGACAGCCTCTGAGTTGATTGTAGACCAGTGCCTAAGACATCTTAAAGAGAGGAGTGCTTTGAAAGATTACCAATGGGGTTTTCTGCTGCACTCCAATTGTCACGTAGTTTGAAAAGATAATAAAGGGGCGCTTGGTTCAATAGGCCTTCATTAAGGTAAACTCAAGCAAATACATGGATACAAATGCTCAGGGGGTAAATCGGGACAACCTCAAAGAGAAATGTCTAGTTCTATTGGCCAACACACAACAACAGGCAGTTTTAATATTGGTGTTGCAGTAATATGAAGAGGAAGAAAGAAAGGAGGGAATTCGGTGCATAGGGTTGGTTACAATACAAAATCCTAAGCAACGATGTTCCAACAGAAATATGGAGGAAGGAGGAGATGAAAGAGTAGAAAGAGTGGAGTGCGAATTAAGGTTTCATGCTCTATGCCTCATGGATATGTTTATCAACAAACAACATAAGTAAATTTGTGCTCATACCGGTATTTCCGGTTATAAACTAACACAAGTAAATCTGTCTTATACACAGGTAATGCTCACTGTTTAGCAGCCTAGATACATCTATGAATCAGAGAGAAACTGGCAACTTCATTACACTATTTCGGAGAAAGAAAAACACACATGAAGTAAGATATACAGAGAAGGAAACATATTGCGCATTGCCATGGTTGGAACCACCAAAGAGTTTCATTAATACTCAAAATGAGTCCCATTCACCAGTCCATTACGTTTAGCGATATACAACTCAAGTCCCTCATGAACATGTAAATAGAACCAAAAATTGGAATCACAGAGTTTGGACCCCTCGGGTGCAAAATTCCGGAACCTCTATTAAGTGTTTCTTCCCTCTATTTATAAGGAGAGGGGGAGCTTTGAATTAACAGTTACAAAATATCTCAGCTAAGGTCCAGTTGTCTGATTGACTAGTTGTCTCGGCGTGCGATATCCTGCTACCCATAATGATTACAAAGGATTTGATTCCTTTCTTGAAAATACACAGAAATTACAGAATAATAGGAAAAGGAAAACTAAATGATGACCGAGGAAAATATCTCCCTGTCGTTCCTATGATCGCCCTTGATCAGGCCACATCTTTGCCATGATGTGCCTCCCCTACTACTCGATCCATTCACCTGTCGCTTTCGCCTTAACTACTTGACTTCACCACTCTTTGGAGTTGGTAGCAATCAACTGTGGTGGCTTGTCATAGGGCATAAGAAGAGATTGTCCTAACATTCCTGCATTGTATGACTGAGTGGAGCTCCATGCTGAGCCATTAAGTCTTCCTGAGTCCCCATACCTCCCATTTACTCCATGAAGATGTGTGCGCGAAGCAGTCTAATTCATTTATGTTTCCCATGTAGTCCTTGGTTTCTTGTCCTAGGGGCTTCCACGGGATTAGCCCATATTGATTTCCAACTGCTCCATGCCTTCATTCAATACCGGAGTTGCCAACCCATATGCCTTTAAAGCTTTGTACTTCCTTATCGGAGTGATTCCATATCACAGACTTCACAATGGTGCAGTATTCAAATTTGTCGATTTTCGACCTCCGATATGACAAGCCCCTTCTGTTTAGTCCTTCCCACATTTCTAACCATAGGACCGAGGGTTGTGACCCGGTGCTTAGCCTTAAGGTGCTAAGGCCTTTTGTTCCTATTGGGGGCTATCGTTCCTTTGTAAACTGCTTTCTACCCCTGGTTCTTTAAGTTCCTCTTGATCGTGGGCTAGCGGTTATATCGGAGCCCCCTTATTGGCGGTTTCCACTCAGGGTTTTAACATAGGGGTTGCGACGTTGCGACATTCAGGTATTTCCAATCGCTAATCGCCGATAGCCCTCTATGTTCAGCCCTAGCCCTTGGTTCTTAACTCTTTGTGACCGCGTGCCAGCCCCCATATCAGAGCCCCTTAATCAGAGGTTTTCAATCGGCGATTTCATTTTGATGCACACACACTACAACCTTTGATCGCTGATATGTCGAGATTGTCGATATTCGGATACCTGGAATTTTAACCTTAGGCAGTTTCTCCTTGTTTTCTAGTTTTCAACAGAGCAACTTCAATTTGCTCTAACTTTTTATTCTGGAGTCCATTTGAGGAGTTCCATATACAGTTGGAAAGATAATTCAGAGCACTATCTAATGGAGGGGGGGGGGGTCTGATTTAGCTTTGAGGGCTTCTGTGGCTTGTAAGATGGCTGCAAACTTTTCTTCTCTTTTGCCCTCTTTTAACAGCTAAAAATACATTTTGCAAAGGGTGACAACATTGGCTCCACCTGGGGACAATGCCTTGCCGGCAAGGCGCTAAGAACCTGCAGACTAGTAGCCTTCACCATTGGGCATGGAGTCAAAATTTATAATGCACTTATACAACCAAAAAACCTCCATGAAACTTTATTTGCAGGGAGTCCTTTTCTCATCGAACAAAAATTCAGAAAAGTAAATTCTAACAACTGGAAAATAAATGCTCAACTAATGAGCTTATTTATATACAACTCTTACTTATGTATTGGACATCAATTCACCTAAGTGACTTCATCCCTCCAATGGTACCAGGTTAGCATTTGGGTGTTGGACCTAATGCATTCATGCTACTGAAATTTAAAAATCAAAACAAGCATGCACCACGAAAAGTCTTCAAACAAAAAACATGATACATGCTCCAGAAACAACCTCGGTTGCTGACCTAAGAATATGGTCATGTAATCAGCTACAAGGTCATAGAACTGACAAGAAAATTTTGCAGTTGCCTTATTTTCATGAAAATTATGTTGACCAATATCTTCTTGGTCAGGGCATCCACAAATATTGTTCAGCTCCTCAGCCTTAAATTTTTCAAGAAAAGCTTGTTGCTGCTCATTTGCTACCCATTTGTCAACAAGCCAACCTTCTTGGAAATCTGCAATATAATGTTCATTTTTTGAACTATAGGAATCATAGATTGGAGAGTCTACTGAGCATTCCTTGTAGGAACCTTTCTACATCAGGTGGTCACAGACACTGCTTGGTCCTTCAACTTTGGAATCTTCTTGAAAAATTTGTTGTTGGGAGCATTCTCCCCACTTGCTGGTAAACAACTCCTTTTGAACCTCTGCGACCATCTCATCCTCCTCTGAATAATATGAATCATAAATTGGAGGAGGTTCTTGAACTTGCTGTCAGGTGAAGGATGTGTATTGTAAACTGGAGCCTCTTTATTAACCTCCTGGTGGGCCGCCTCTTCTTGTGCAGCTTCCCATGACTAGGATTTTGTGGCTCTACATCACTTGACTCTCCATCAAAGTCATATACATCATAGGAGGAGAAGCATAAACTTCGGTTGAATGAGATCTCTGAGGGTTTATTTGCAACTCTATGATGTCTCCTTCTTCTCTTTCTTGATCATTGGGTGATGCTTCTTGATGCGAGTTTCTTGGAGCAGAGTCCCACAAACATCTTCAGCAGAGTCATTAACCTCAGGAATATCTTCATCATTGAAATATGCACAACAATTTTCAAATAGGGCATTTGATGGATATAATCTTTCGCAATAATGATTGAATGCCATATGACAACTCTTTAAGGGAATATATGTTGCCACGAGGTATTGTTTTGTACCAGATTCTAAAATCGTCTTCTAAAGAGTATATGAACAATTTCATTTGCACATCCTCAAAAATAATACCTTGTTGTTCCATGCATTCATGAAAATCCTTAAAGTGTTGGTCCGGCCTTCTAGCTATGCTTCCACTAAATCTAGGCAAATAGTATTCCATTCATGAAATGAAGCAACATGATTGGGATAACTAGCAATAGAAGAAAATTCCAGTGGGGCAAATTTCTTGGCCAAGAATGTAGGAAGGGCCATTTTGAAAGCCTCCCTAGGTGAGTGATGTCGAGTTCAAAGGTAGAGAAATTTTCGGCTACTTTAGCATCAAAGCGAGTATGAGGCTGCTTGAAATCCAGGATGATCAAATAGAGATATAGATAGTGGAGTCGCTAGGACATTTAACATAAAATTGAAATAGTGGAAGTCGCCAAGGTGAGAGGTCTTCAACCCATACTTCACTTGCTCACCTGACAGAGGGAATGTAAGAATTTGTTGTACCGAGAGAAAAATATTATGATTCGTTCCCTGGCAACAACGCCAGAAAGATGTTGTTGACTTTTCTAGCACCTGTAGCATAAGTACTTCAAGAGATATAAAAAGCTTCCTAGAGACAACCTCTAAGTTGATTGTAGACCAGTGCCTAGGAAATCTTAAAGAGAGGAGTGCTTTGGAATATTATCAATGGGGCTTTCTACTACACTCCAATTGTCACGTGATTTGAAAAGATAATAAAGGGGGGCTTCATTCAATAGGCCTTCATTAAGGTAAACTGAATCCAATACATGGATCCAAATGCTCAAGGGGTAAATCAAGCCAACCTCAAAGAGAAATGTATGGTTCTAGTGGCCGACGCACAACAACATGCAATTTTAATATTGGCATTGTAGTAATATGAAGAGGAAGAAAGAAAGGAGGGAATTCGGTGCATAGGGTTGGTTACAATACATAATCTTAAACAACAATGTTCTGACAGAAATATGGGAGAGGGAGGAGATGAAAGAGAAGAATGAGTGGAGCGCAAATTAAGGTTTCATGCTCTATGCCTCATGGATACATTTATCAACAAATAACATTAGTAAATCTATGCTCATACAAGTACTGCAAGTTATAAACTAACACAAGTAAATTCGTCTTATACACAGGTACTGCTCAAAGTTTAGCAGCATAGATATATTTATGAGTTAGAGAGAAACTGGCAACTTCATTACACTATTTCAAAGAAAGAAAAACATATATGAAGTGGGATATAGAGAGAAGGAAACATACTGCGCATTGCCATGATTGGAATCACCAAAGAGTTTCATTAATCCTCAAAATGAGTCCCATTCACCAGTCCATTACATTTAATGATATACAACTCAAGTCCCTCATGTACAGGGAAATAGAACCAAAAAGTGGAATCACAGAATTTGGACCCCTCGGGTGCAGAATTCTGGAACCTCTATTAAGTGTTTCTTCCCTCTATTTATAAGGTGAGGGGGAGCTTTGAATTAACAATTACAAGATATCACAGCTAAGGCATAATTGTCTGATTGACTAGCTTTCTTGGCGTGCAATATCCTGTTGCCCACAATGATTACAAAGGATTTGATTCCTTTCTTGAAAATGTGAAAAATCTAATTCACTGCAACCACTGATTTATTTTTCCTAATTATTTTCCAATAAGTTATTTACGAAAACCCTTCAGTAAATATTAAAATAAATTCTATTGTAGATATCACACCATAATATAGAAAAAAGTACATGCACAAGAATAAAACACATCAAAACATATATTTTGGACAATTGTCCCCGAAAAAACCCAATGCGGGAAAACTAGTACAGTAGAGGAGGATTTTATTAATAAGCTATTCTTGAGTACAACTTGGTGCCAAAATAACTTACCGAACATATATAAGTTCTCCAACACCTCTTCCAGACTCAGCGTCAGACTTGTTGGCCTTTGCGCAGCTCCCAGACCCTCTGCATCAGCTCCTGCCTCTTTGCATCAACACTGTGCCTCTCTACGTCACCCACGCAGGCCCTCCAGTGACTACGCAATCTTGCTGCCTCTGCGTCTGCCTGAGAGGTTCTGCATCCGCCTCTCTAATATCTGCGTTGATCCTCTGGTACTGTTCCTAACTCTTTGTTCCGCACTCGCTACCTCTTGCTGCAATCCAGACCTCTAGTTAGAATTTCTCAACAAAACCCGCTCAAAAAATCGAACTAACTGGTCTCCCTTAGTATATCTCCAACTAACCCTCAAGTCGCCTTTTATACTTTTCTTGCTGATGAATCAACGGCCAATATTAAGTCCCTAATCAACGGCTAATATTAAAATAGACTTAATCCTTGTTTTTTGGAAGCTTCTCATTCTCATCTTTATTAATACCCATTAATATTTTTATTTCCCTAAGTTTAGACTTAGGAACTCATTAAAAATATTAATTATTTTAATAACTCTTCATCCGAATGGATTTTTCCAAAACTATTTATGGGTTTTGGAGATCTCATGTGCTTTAGCCTCTCCACCAATTTTCATGGCTAGAGCACATCCAATTCTACCCTAAATCAACACTCCCTCTTAGCGAGGACTATGCTCTAGTAATACTCTACACTAAGCATCACTCTGATTATACGACATCAGTACCTATGCTGATGCTTGGCCTCCCCGCCCAACATCCTCTGCATTGCTACATCATGTACTGATGCCCATGGCTCTATCACTACCACTGCTACATTTGTACTGCAGCTCCCTCTGCATCTATGCTACTGTTGGTCCTTCTTCCTAACACTGCATTTGCACTGCAACTCCCTCTGCATCCATGTTGTTGATGGTCCTTCTTCCCAACACTGTATCTGCACTACAACCCCTTCTCATCATGTTGCATCGTGCTATTGCTAACTGCTACTACATTGCAACATCATACCCATTTCTGCTACTGAAATGGATTCTTTATCATCCCCATCTTCTCCCTGAAATAAACAAACTTGGTTCTTCCAAGGGCCTTGATAAGGATGTATGCCACTTGTTCTCTTGTAGGAGTGTAGCTCAACCGTACAGCTCCTCGTTGGACAGTCTCTGACAAAATGACACCGAATATCAATATTCTTTGACCGATCGTGAAATACTAGATTCTCAGAGAGCTTGATGCAACTCTGATTATCACACATGATCCTAGTCGCCTCCATCTTCCTTCTAAATAGGTTCCCAAGCAGTTTTCTAAGCCATATGGTTTCGCACGAAGCTGTGCTTGTGGCCATATATTCTACTTCAGCTAAGCTCAGAGCTACGGATTTTTGTTTCCTACTACTCCAGGAGGTCATTCCCGATCCAATGTTGAAACAGTCCCCAGAGGTACTTTTCTAATCCACTGAAATTCCAGCTCAATCTGCATCAGTAAATCCACTCAATCTGATATCCTTACTCCTAGTGTACAAGAGTCCATAATCGATTATTCCCTGTATATATCTGAGAAAATTTTTGGTTGCTACCTAGTGCGCCCTCTTCAGTTCCACCATGAACTAACTGGGGTGTTGACAACGTAACAACTGTTTGGCCTAGTATTGACTAGATACATCAGGGACCCTATGAGCTGCCTGTATAAGGTGGGATCAACATCCTTGTATTCTTACGCATCAATTTTATTCCAGTTGGTGATCATTGGAGTAGCCATGGGTCTACAATCCTGCATCTTAAATCTCTTCAAAATTTCTATAGCATATCTCCCTTTCCCAAGGAAGATATCCCCCTTTTGTTGCTAAACTTCCAACCCAGGAAATAATTCATTTGTCCCAAATCCTTCATGTCAAATTCTGTGGCTAGATTCTTTTTGCAATCCCCGATGAGCCTAGATGATCATGCCAGGAAGAGATCATCCACATATAATACTAGGATTAGAGGCTCATTCTCTACAACCAGATAGTAGAGATTTGGATCTGCGTCACTCTTGACAAATCCCATATTCTGCAAGTAGCCATCAGTTCGACCATACCACGCTCTAGGTGCTTGTTTCAGCCCATACAAGGATTTCTTCAATCTACATACATGAGACTTCTTCTCATGTGTCTCAAAGCCTTCTGGTTGTTTAATGTATACCTCCTCTTCTATCACCCCATTCCAGAATGTCGTTTTGACATCCATCTGATGAATCTCCCATCCCATCTATGCTGCAAGAGATATCACAGTTCTAATAGATGTATACCTAGCTACTGGGGTGAAGGTCTCTTTGTGGTCAATTCCTTCCTTATGAGTGTGGAGTACTGAAGAAGGTATGTTTTTTTTTATCATTTTGTCATCCTTTCTTTAGAACTCGTAACATCTTTGTATCATGAACTAGGTAGATAACAGGAAATTATGATGAAAACTATAAGATTAAGGTGCAATATGAAAATACTAATAATTGTCATCTTTCATGCAGAAAAAGGGAAAAACAAAAGACTGTCGTTCCAAGGAAACAGACAGGGCCAAGTTAACTGTTGTCCCTTTGACGGGGAACCATATGCAAACAAGGAGATCCAAATTAAAGCATATCAACCAGGGAAAGGAAATGGAGATCTCGACTCAGCGCAAGAAAGAAAATGGATAACTGAGAGTTAACAGTTGGTGAATCCCTCGGGATCCTTTGATCCTGAGGGATCGCTGCTTCAACTATTTTTGCATTCTAGACATCTCCTCCTTAGCTGTTATAAAAAGGGACAACTTCGTTAGCCCGGGGGGGAAAGTCATCTTTCTATGTAACTTTTCTTGAATTTGAGACTTTGATCATCGACTCTCGTTAACAAGTGATCCATTGTAATTTTGTTTAATGCATAATACAATCCTGGTTTTTGTTTCATCCTTGATGTTGGGATAACCTCAAGCGATGTATCCCTGGAGGCTAAGGGCCCAGCCCTGGTGGAACACTTGCTCCTGTACTATTAATTTTGGTTTTTGCGTGGTTTTACTTATTAGCTTCGTCTGGTAATCTGATATGTTCTGTTATTTTACATTACAACTCTATTACATTTGATTTATGTTAGATTGAGTAATATCATTTTCTGATACAGAAACGTCATATCGACTCTGTAATGCATTGTTGTTCATTTAATTGTTGATACGATATTGCTGGTCTTTACATAATATTGTTGTTGTTCAACTACAGAGTAACTGTGCTATAACATTTATATCCTCGCATTCATCTATGGTTTACATTTGATTGCGATTGCGATTCAATTGACACTACTATTACATTACGAATTGCAATTGTTATTCCTGATAACTAAGATTGACATTGGTGGTATCGAAATTAGATTACTACTTTTCTTAAGGCGTGCTATGTATGTTATTTGTATTGGTTTATCGTGCACTTATATTTCACTCAGAGTGTTGTTCTGTATTTAATTGCTAATCAGTTGTTGTTCTATTTCCGTGTGCTATCTGATTTATCCTTAGAATAAAGATTGCTACCTTATTCATGTAGGATACGATTGTTGCACTTATTTCTGGCGAGTAAGGTGTTTATAAGAATTGATTGTTGTTACATCTTCTAGTTGTTCTATTTTCTAGCTGCTGTTCCATTTCCTAGTTGTTGTTACATTACCTAGTTGTTGTTCCATTTCTTTATTATTTGCGTTATCATTACTTTGGTGTGCAGAACGATCTGAAACTGTAGTGGGCATTCACATTTGTTGTCTAGCTCCCAGATCGACGATCTGTTCCTTGATTTTCTTTAATTACATCAGTTTACAGAGGGATGAGTTACTGTTACTAGACCCTTGACTGATAAATTGCCTAGTTCCTTGAATGCATGATTTCAGCTTTAAGGTGCTTTACTATAATTAGATCTTGTTTTGAGCATCTGTTTACTCTTGTATTTCGAGCACTATACTACTAGCATTACTCTGGCAAATGATAGCCTCAAACTGAGACACTCTTTGAAATAACAAAACATTCTTGGATTGACAAACTAATGTGAGGTAATTAGAGGTGAAAAAGACCCTTTTTACGACTCGACATTTTGGCACCGTTGCCGGGGAAAGAGTGTAGCCATTTGTCTCTTTTCAGAGTAGTGTAAGAGCCTGCTAGAGAAGAATTGGGTTTTAAAAACGGAATGTAGGAGCCTACTTGTGGAGCATGTAATAGCCCTGCTCCCCTGCCCGCTTTCCTGCAGATCTGTTGCTGTTTTGTCTGGGTAGAACTTAGCAGTTGATTTGTGTGCATGACTGAGCAGAAAAAGCTAGAAAAGAATCCTAAACTTCTACCCAAGCTTGACAAAGCTAAAAGGAAGGTGACCCTTGACAAATCGACCTTTATAGACGAAATCATTAAGAAAGCAGAATCTCAGCCTTCAGTAGGACCTAGAAAAGTTGCTTCTAGACAACCTACTAGTTCCCTTCAGGCCACAGGATCACCATCTGTAGCCTTTGCTGAGGTGCATAGTCGAACCGAAGAACAAGATTTTCAAGAAATTGAAAATTCTAGCCCAGAACCATTGCAAGAAGGGAATTTTAGCAACCTCTATGAAGGGGGAGGAGAGATAGGAGAAATTGAAGAACCAAGTTCTCCTCTTGGGGTAGTTCAACCATTAAGCAGTCCAGATAAGGGAAGTGCTGAAAAAATCATTTATAGCGAAGCTAGAGAACCTGAATCCCCTCAGACATCGGGTACTCCCATTATCCCAGATAAAGGAAGTGATGTCAAGGCCATTCCTGTTAAAGCCATTTCCCCTCGACAAACTAGGAATACCCTCCTAGATATCCCAGAAGGTTATTGGCATATATTTGACCAAATGGCCCAAAACCAGCCAAACACCCAAACCTCTACACTACAATACCCCATTGTGGATACTGCAGCGAATGCACCTATGAAAGCAATTCCTCTTCAGCACATCCCTACATTCCACGGTCTTACATCAAAGGATCCGGATGCGTTCCTGTTTGAATTTGACGTGCTGTGTAGAGGATATGACTATACCACCAATCCCCAGAAATTGAAATTATTTCCCTCTACATTAAAAGGGGCTGCTTTAAGATGGTTTATGGGATTAGGTGGCAGTGCTATAAATATCTGGGATCAAATGAAAGAGTCTTTTCTAAAAATATATCAGGACTATTGCAGGTCTAGAGAATTAAAAGACGAGATATTCTAGATGGTAGCTAGACCAAATGAGACATTAGAGGAGTATGTTGAACGGTTCCAGTATAATCTTCAAAGATCTCCTTATGCATCATTACCTTTGCCTGATAATGTGTTAAAAACAACACTAATTAGGGGAACGAAGGAACAATGGATTGAAACATTAAACTTTATGGGAAAATGAGATATTTATCAGGAAAATTTTGCTAACATTATTGATTTATGTATCAGGAGCTCGAGAGGCAACACAAGACAAAAAATGGCAAAACATGATTAGTTTGTAAGAGATAATAGAATTTCGGCAGAAGGAGTAACGCGTGCAGAAATTGGAAATTTATTAGAAAATTTCAAAACTGATATATTAGGGACACTGACAACACAATTTGATATTATGCAGGCCAAACAAAAGCAAGTGGAGGCAGAACATAATTTGGCAATCTTTGTCACCGATGCAGGAGGAAACACAGCCATAAGGAGTGTCCATTAGATGCAGTCCAAGTTTGCACCATTTGTACGAAAGATCATTCTACGAAAAGCTATCCCTCACTTCCCGGATTGAACGCAGTATATAAGGAAGCGGAAGAAGAGCCAAAATCGGTGTATTTACTCAATCAGCGCCGTCAATGGCAGCCACGACAATCAGGTATGTTTTTAGATCCTACTTCTTCTTTTCAGCCTCCATAATATCATGCTCAACAATATAATACAATGTGGCAAAATCAACCTCCATTCCCAAATTGGTCACAACAGTCATTCCCTTCATCATCTCCATGGCTGAATCAACCAAGCCAACCGAATTGGCCAAATTTTCCTTATACCCCACTATATTGGCAAAATAATGTATATCCAACACAATGGACCCCTTCTACCTCACAGAGTTAAGCTTGGCAGACAAACTGGCAAAGATGGATGAATCAGCCAGTAGGAACCATACCACTCCCTCAACCTACACTGTTAGCCTTACAACAAAACCCCCAGCCTAACTTAAGACTGCAACTCCCAGCCCAACCCAACCCTAATCCAAATAATAGACTGGTCCAATCTATCCAAATAATTGAAACACCAGAAATAGGGACCGATCTAAGGGAGTGTAATGACCTTCAATTAAGATCGGGGAGTATTGTCGAAACAGAGGGAGATAAAACTGTTCAAAGTAAAAATCAGTTACCTATAGAACAAACTTTACAAGAAGAGGATGTGACCAGACAACAAATCCATAATCAAGCAACTGAATCCTCTCCCCCATTCCCAGAACGACTAATCATACCTCGACCCATACAATATCCTGATTTTAACATTCTGGGAGAATTAAAAAACTTGTACATAAAAATTCCATTCCTCCAAGCCATTCAAGACATCCCGATATATGCAAAAACTATTAAAGAATTATGTATAAAGAAACCAAGGAGGAATATAACAAATAATCCAAGAGTCCAAGTAGTTGGCACTTTATCTAACTTATTATCAGGAAAAGCAACACCCGTTAAATATGAAGACCCAAGAAACCCAATAGTAACCGTACAAATTTATGGTCAAACCTTCTCAAATGCCTTAGTGGATCTAGGAGCTGCAATCAATATCTTAACAACTACTACTTGCCAAAAGCTAGGCATTAACTCTGTAGAACCCACCTCTACTTTATTAGAATTGGCTGACCAATCCGTGGTTAGGCCAGAGGGCACACTACATGATGTCATGGTGTCTGTTGACTCCTCAGAGTATCTGGCCGACTTTCTGATAATAAACCCCAAGAACTGACTTGATGGACATCCATTGATTTTAGGCAGAACTTGGCTTGCAACTGCCGACACTTACATTGGTTGCCGACAAGGCAATATGACCATAACTAGAGGGGCAAATATCAAGAACTTAGCTTTATACCCTCCAGTGCAGCCAAGTGTCACAATAATAAAAACTAACAAGCATCTTGTATCATACCTCACTGAAAATATTAGATCTCCATTAACTATAAAAGAGGCACTTGATTTCAAAGACCAAACAACAGATGGATACCTTATGCTCTTTGTACACTGACATCCTAGCATGTAGAGCCCCTGCTAAGAATTATGCCTTGTTTTTTATGGAACGATATTTGTAATTAAAAATAAAGGCTGTCAGAGCAGGCGCCCCTATACAAATTAATACCATTGATGATTTTATAAATTGTTGTAAACACTACGGGGTAAAGGTTCAAATATTACTGTGTGAATTCTATTTACATAACCTTGTGTTAGACTAGGAGACAGAGCAGAACCCCAGCCCTTTTGTTGGGGATATCCAATTGCAAGCATTTATTTCATTTGGGGTTAATCAAATCAAGTGGCTTAAAGCCTATAATGCTTTCCAAAGATAAGAAAACAGATTAGACTTATGGGTAAAAGCTGAGCCTGGGAATCCAGTGTAGTTGTGGAGGGAACATAGGAACCTCATGGGGACTCCAGGCGTGATTGAAGCATTAGGGCCCATTCATACATCAATCAATTGGCAGGGAATAGAATACTTTCTCACTATTAAAGACCTTGCCATTGATGCGGCTAAATTTCGATATCAGATCTCTAATCCGAATATCCAACTCAGGGAGCCATTTAATTATGAAAATCTTAAGTTAGCCACCGATCGCTTGCACCTCTATGGCGAATTTATCCTGAGAGCAGGGCCACCTTGATTAGGATATAGGTTCCGGAGTCCAATTATTTGGCGCCCTGCACCTGGGTACCAAGCCCTATACGAGATGCCTGAGGGTCAGACCGGCCATTTTTGTGAACACCTAGTTAGGCATCATGGTTGTAGACCACCAAATGAAATCCCATCTCCAGCCTACTCTCTCACTGCCTTACACGTCAACTACAATGTTTTCATGAGGGCATGAAAAAGGGTAAGCAGGGGGGTGCGTGGAGTAATGAAGAAGGTATGTTTTTGTTGATCATTTTGTCATCCTTTCTTTAGAACTCGTAACATCTTTGTATCATGAACTAGGTAGATAATAGGAAATTATGACAAAATCTGTAAGATTAAAGTGCAATACGAAAATACTAATAATTTTCATCTTTCATGAAGAAAAAGGGAAAAACAAAAGACTGTCGTTCGAAGGAAACAGACAGGGCCAAGTTAACTGATGTCCCTTTGACGGGGAACCATATGCAAACAAGGCAATCCAAATTAAAGCATATCAGCCAGGGAAAGGAAATGGAGATCTCGACTCGGCGTAAGAAAGCAAATGGATAACTGAGAGTTAACAGTTGGCGAATCCCTCAGGATCCTTTGATCCTGAGGGATCGCTGCTTCAACTATTTTTGCATTCTAGACATCTTTGCCTTAACTATTATAAAAAGGGGCAGCTCCGTTAGCCCGGGGGGGACGGTCATCTTTCTATGTAACTTTTCTTGAATTTGAGACTTTGATCATCGACTCTCGTTGAGAAGTGATCCGTTGTAATTCTGTTTAATGCATTAATACAAACCTGGTTGCTGTTTCATCCTTGATCCTGGAATAATCTCAAGCGGTGTATCCATGGAGGCTAAGGGCCCGGCCCTGGTGGAACACTTTCTCCTGTACTATTACTTTTGGTTTGTGTGTGGTTTTACTTATCAGCTTTGTTCGGTAATCTGATATGTTCTGTTATTTTACATTACAACTCTGTTACATTTGATTTATGTTAGATTGAGTAATATCATTTTCTGATACAGAAACGTCATTGCTGGTCTTTACAGAATATTGTTGTTGTTCAACTACAGAGTAACTATGCTGTAACATTTATATTGCCGCATGCATCTATGGTTTACATTGGATTGCGATTGCGATTCAATTGACATTGTTGTTCCGTTACGAATTACAATTGTTATTCCTGATAACTAAGATTGATATTGGTGGTATCGAAATCAGATTACTACTTTTCTAAAGGCGTGTTGTGTGTGTTATTTGTATTGGTTTATCGTGCACTTATATTTCACTCAGAGTGTTGTTCTATATTTCATTGCTGATCAGTTGTTGTTCTATTTCCGTGTGCTATCTGATTTATCCTTAGAATAAAGATTGCTACCTTATTCCTGTAGGATACGATTGCTGCACTTATTTCTGGTGAGTAAGGTGTTTATAAGAATTGATTGTTGTTACATCTTCTAGTCATTGTTCTATTTTTTAGTTGTTGTTCCATTTCCTAGTTGTTGTTACATTACCTAGTTGTTGTTCCATTTCTTTATTATTTGCGTTATCATTACTTTGGTGTGCAGAACGATCTGAAACTGTAGTGGGCATTCGCATTTGTTGTCTAGCTCCCAGATCGACAATCTGTTCCTTGATTGTCTTTAATTACATCAGTTTACAGAGGGATGAGTTACTGTTACTAGACCCTTGACTGATAAATTGCCTAGTTCCTTGAATGCATGATTTCAACTTTAAGGTGCTTTACTGTAATTAGATCTTGTTTTGAGCATCCATTTACTCTTGTATTTCGAGCACTATACTACTAGCATTACTCTGGCAAATGATATCCTCAGACTGAGACACTCTTTGAAATAACAAAACGTTCCTGGATTGACAAACTAATGTGAGGTAATTAGAGGTGAAAAAGACCCTTTTTACGACTCGACACTGATCATACCCCTTAGCCATAAACCTGGCTTTGTATTTTTTCCACACTGTCATCTACAGCATATTTAAGCTTGTAGATCCATCTCGAACCTACCACCGATCTGTCTTGAGGCCTCAGCACTACCTCCCAGACATCCTTCCCCATTATGGAGTTGCATTCCTCTACCATCGCATCCAACCAAACCTGATGTTGAGCAACATCCTAAAACCTGGCAGGCTCCGCATCTTGAGCTACTAATGCTTGATATCTATTTGGTTGTTTTCGCTCCCTTTTATTGTTTCTTGGTGCACTGATGAAATCCTTTGCATCTCGCAGAATCTAGCGAAGTTCCCTGCTCATTCTTCCTCTGGTAGCAGGGGCTTCTGTTAGCTCCTCCTCCTCCTTTGATTCTTCCTGATCCAAGAAGAATTCTTTACTTTTGTTGATTGAAGTGGTTTGACCAACATGTCATCTTTTCACTGCTCCTCGAAAGGAATTTCTCGAGATTTTCTGAAGGCCTTGTCCTCCATGAACTTCACGTCTCGTCGAACTACTACCATCCTGCTCCCTGGAAGATATATTATGTCTGCCTTAGCGTTCTCGCTATATCCCACTAGATATCCTTTCTCTACAATTTGATCTAGCTTCTTCCTCTTTTCCTCAGGTATGCGGCAATATGCTAAGCTCCCAAATATCCTAAAATGACTGACTTCAGGTGTCTTCTCTGTGAAGACTTTCTCTAGAGTAATCTTGCCCAATACCCAATGAGGAGTTCTACTCTAAACATAGACTGTCGTGTTACATGCCTCTGCCCACAGGAACTTTAGCATATCCTGATCATACATCATGGCCCTAGCTGCTTCTACGATAGTCCTATTCTTTCTTTCTGCTACTCCATTCTGCGTTGGATTGTAAGGAGTTGTCCACTCTCTTCTAATTCCCTCCTTAGCACAAAAATCAGTGAAGTCCTTATCTACATACTCTCCACCATTATCTGAGCGCAAAACTTTTATTTTCTTCCCTGTCAGAATCTCCACCAGAGCCTTTAACTCTTTGAATTGATAGAAAACCTCGTCCTTGGTTTTCTAGAAAATAAATTCAAGTTTTCCTTGAGTGGTCATCAATGAAGGTGACGAAGTATTTGGCACCACTAAGAGCTTTAGTGGACATAGGTCTGTAGATATCTGAGTGTATCAATCCTAGTACACTCTTGGCCTTGTTTTTACTTCTAGGAGATGCCACTTTGGCATACTTTCCAGAGCACATCTTCTGCATACATCATCTCATTCTGTACTAAGATCCAGACCTCTTGTTACAGGTTTCCTGAGAATTCTTAGAGCCCCATGGTGCAAATCTCCCATTCTTCTATGCCATAGTTCGTTCAAATCCTTATCTCCATAACTGCCTACCAATGTCAATGGCGATTCTAGTTGTAATCTGTACAACCCGTTATTTCTGATCCCGATCTGCACTTTCTTTTTCTAGCTCGAGTGTTTGACGTATAGTTTCTCCTTGATGAAGAAAATGTCATAGCCCTTGCCTTGAAGTTGCAATACGAAAAGTAAATTCTTCCCCAGTCCTGGTACATGCAACACATTGGTAGCACGAAACTGCTCTCCCATTTTTGTTTGAAAACTATGGTACCCTTCCCTACTGGAGTACACTTTGCCTTATTCCCCATGGTGGTCTGAAAATTCATCTTTTCCTCCTGATAAACTGAGAAACATTCCTGGATTCCCGTCATATGCTAGGAGGGTCCACTGTCTATATACCATACCTCTAATGATGCAGAGCTAGTCACACAAGCAACTTCTTTTTCCAATCTGGAAGCCAACATAGAGAAATTGAAATTACTGTCTCTTGTGTAATTTTCTAAAAATTTGTGCGAGTCTCCTAACGTAGATGCCTCTGCATCATGGTCTCGACCCATAAGTGATTTTCCCTTCCTATCTCTGATTACTTCCTCTGATACCATGTGAAAATTCTAATTCACTGCAACAATTGATTTATTTTTCCTACTTATTTTCCAATAAGTTATTACGAAAACCCTTCAGTAAATAAATTATGTTGTAGATATCACACCATAATACAAAAACAAATACATGCACAAAAATCAAACACATCAACACAGATACTTTGGAGAATTGTCCCTGGAAAAACGCAATGTGGGAAAATCAATGCAGTAGAGGAGGATTTTATTAATCAGCTATTCTTGAGTACAACTGGGTGCCACACTGGCTTACCCAACGAAGATAAGTTCTCCAGCACCTCCAAACTGGCTTACCCAACAGAGATAAGTTCTCCAACACCTCTTCCAAACTCAGCGTCAAACTTGCTGGCCTCTGCACAGCTCCCAGACCCTTTGCGTCAGCTCTTGCCTCTCTGCATCAGCACTGGGCCTCTTTGCGTCACCCACGCAGGCCCTCCAGTCACTGCGCAATCTTGCTGCCTCTACGTCTGCCTGAGAGGTTCTACGTCTACCTCTCTAATCTTTGCGTTGATCTTCTAGTATTGTTCCTGACTCTCTGTTCCTCACTCGCTACCTCTTGCTGCAATCTAAACCTCTAGTTCGAATTTCTCAGCAAACCCTGCTCCAGAAATCAAACTGATTAGTCTCCCTCAGTATATCTCCAACTGACCCTCAAGTCCCCTTTTATACTTTTCCTGTTGATGAATCAACAGCAGAGATTAAGTCCCTAATCAATGGCTAATATTAAAATAGACTCGATCCTTATCTTTTGGAAGCTTCTCATCCTTATCTTTATTAATACCCATTAATATTTTTATTTCCCTAAGTTTAGACTTAGGAACTCATTAAAAATATTAATTATTTTAATAACTCTTCATCCATATGGATTTTTCCAAAACGATTTCTGGATTTTGGAGATCTCATGTGCTTTAGCCTATCCACCAATTTTCATTGCTAGAGCACATTCGGTGCTACCCCAAATCAACAGAAAATGCACAAAATTTATAGAATAATAAGAAAAGGAAAATTGAATGATGACTGAGGAAAATATCTCCCTGTTCTTCCTATGATCGCCCTTGATCAGGCCACATCTTTGCCATGATGTGCCTCCCCTGCTGCTCGGTCAGTTCATTTGTCGCTTTCACCTTAACTGCCTGACTTCACTGCTCTCTAGAGTTGGTAGCGATCAACTATGGTGTCATGGAGCAGAAGCGGAGATTGTCCTGATAGTCCATTGTATGACTGAGTGGAGCTCCATACTGAGCCATTAAGTCTTCCTGAGTCCCCATACCTCCATTTACTCCATGAAGACGTGCACGCAAAGCAGTCTAATTCATTTTTGTTGACCATGTAGTCCTTGGTTTCTTGTCCCAGGGGCTTCCACAGGATTAGCCCATGTCGATTTCCAACTGCTCCATTCCTTCATTCAATATTGCAGCTACCAACCCATATGCCTTTAAAGTTCTATACTTCCCTATCAGAGCAATTCCATATCGCAGACTTCACAGTGGTGCAGTATTCAAATTTGTCAATTGTCGAGCTCTGATATGACAAGCCCCTTTTGTTTAGCCCTTCCCATATTTCTAACCATAGAACCAAGGGTTGTGACCTGGTGCTTAGCCTTAAGGCGCTAAGGCCTTTTGTTCTTGTCGGGGGCTATCGTTGCTTTGTAAACTTCTTTATGCCCCTGGTTCTTTAAGTTCCTCTTGATCGTGGGATAGCCCTTATATCGGAGCTCCCTTATCGACGGTTTCCAATCGAGGTTTTAACATAAGGGTTGTGACATTCAGGTTTCGCCGATCATCGAGCGCTAATAGCCCTCTGTGTTCAACCCCAGCCCTTGGTTTTTTAACTCTTTGTGACCGCATGCCAGCCCCCATATCGAAGCCCCTTAATTAGAGGTTTTCAATCGGCGATTTCATTTTGATGCACACACGCTACAGCCTCCGATCGTCGATATGTTGGGATTGCCATATGCTAGGACCCAGAATTTTACCCTTAGGCATTTTCTCCTTTTTTTCTGGTTTTCAACAAGGCAACCTCAATCTGCTCTAACTTTTGATTGCAGAGTCCATTTGAGGAGTTCCATATACCGATGGAAAGATAATTTGGAGCATTATCCAATGGTGGGGGTCCGATTTAGATTTGAGGGCTTTTATGGCTTGGAAGATGGCTGCAAACTTTTCTGCTCTTTTAACAGCTGAAGACACATTTTGCAGAGGGTGACAACAAAATGTTTCACTACAGGAAAGTTTTCAACGCATCTCTCACCAAAGGAAAGACAAACGATTTTCAAGCAAAGTGCCATCTACTCTTGGGTTCAATGTTAGCTCTTCCACACAAGGCTAGATTAAATAATCCAACATTGTGTTTGAGTGGATGAGATTTATGAATGTTATCTTGCTAATACCCAACTGCTAATTTAATAAAAATTTTGAGATGAGGAAACTCAAAACTGAACTCCAAACTCTTTTACTAAACATGTCAAGTATTCTAACAAATAATAGCAGCGGAAAATAAAATCACGAAGACATAAGCACACACTAAACAATACACCATAATTTACCTAGGATACCACAATTGGGGAAAACCTACCAACTTGTGTGTGTTATTATTATTCTTCTCAACAAAAATCTCAGAAAATTGATTACATACATTGGGAAAGACAAAAGGATTAGAAAGCAAAGTGTCATGTACACTTGGGTTCAATGTTTCCTCTTCCACACAAGGCTAGATTAAGTAATCCAACATTGTGTTTGAGTGGATGAGATTTATCATTGTTAGCTTTCTAATACCCAACTGCTAATTTAATAAAAATTCTAAGATGAGGAAACTAAAAACTAAACTCCAAACTCTTTTACTAAATATGTCGAGTATTCTAACAAATAATAGAAGGGGAAAATAAAATCACAAAGACAGAAGCACACAATAAACAATACACCAGAATTTACCCAGGAAACCCCAACTGGGGAAACCCTACCAACTTGTATGTTTTATTATTATTCTACTCAACAAAATCTCAAAAAATTGATTACAAACACTGGGGAAAATTCCCCTTCAATTCATTTTCCCTCAACACCCTGTTTTGAGTCTTTCTAACCAACTCAGCCTTTGCATACGCATTTGTACGAACTCATACAGGCTATTCAACCCTCCTGCGCAAGATGACTCGACCATGGTAAGTAAGCACGCTGCTAAAGAAATCACTAATCATATCTGGCCTCTGTCTCTCTGCCCTAGCACGATGAACTAGAATCTCTTCTTGTTGAGCTAAAAGACACAAGTCTCTAGTGCATAATGATGATAGCCAACTCTGTGCCCTTTCCTTTTTATAAAATCAAACTAGCCCATCAACTCAAGTTGAACTAGTCCATTAACTCAAGTCATTAACTCAAGTCGAACTGCTAAGATCGATTTACTTTTTGACTATAGGAAAATCTAGAATTTTCCTAAGTCAAAATTAAGTGAAAGTATAACTATGCCTTAGCTTCACTTGTGGGTTCCATTGCCAAATTTAGCGCCCTTATAAATTTAACAAAACCCTTCCATCTCTAACTTCAATTAACACTCCCTCATCAAGAGGAAGGTGTTCTATACTATACCCAGTTTATTTATGAAGCAGACGAATCTGCTTATTGCCAATGCCTTGGTCAAGATATCTATTGTTTACTCCTCTGTAGGTACGCTCTAAAGTATGACATTAACCCTCTGAACACAATCTTTGATATGGTGGTACCTGATCTCAATGTGCTTGGAGCGGTCAAGAAACACTAGATTTTCAGAGAGCTTGATGCAACTCTGATTATCACATTTTATAACCGTGGGATCCAACCTCTAACTGAACAAACCGACACATAGCTTCCTCAACCAAATAATCTTTCAAGATGCCAAGTTGGAAGCCATGTACTCAGCCTCAACTGAGCTCATTGCCACTGATCTTTGCTTCCCATTGAACCAAGAAACAGTTGTTGACCCAACACTGAAAGCACAACCTGATGTGCTCTTCTTGTCTGTTAAACCCCCTGCCCAATCTGCATTTGTGAATCCCTAAAGACTCACTCCATCAACCTAACTGTACCACAACCCATAATCTATTGTGCCCCTGAGATACCTCAACACGTGCTTGGCAACAACCCAATGCATTATGTTTGGCTCAACTGGCTAACTACGAAGCAAATTTTTCATTGTGTGTTCACCAACTACATCAACAACCCTATGAATCAGTGTTCAAAATTTTCATTTAAGTTCTTATTTCTTATTTATTTATGAATTTAACAGAAAACCATCACATAATTAAATGAACACAAAGGACACCAGAGATTCAAAGTGGAAACCCATAAAGGGAGAAAACCACAAAGTTCTTCTTTTCTTTGGATGGTTATTGTAGGCACCCACCTACAGTTACAGAATTTGCAAGCACCCACTCGCAGGAGATAATATCCTTTCTCCTTTTGTAGGCTCCAATCCACTAGAGAAAACTATCCCCAAGGTTTGGTAAAGACCCACCTACTGGGACCATTGATCCCCTCTTTATCTTTGATTTGTATGTACTTTATGAAAAGTTGATTTGTTCTTGTTTCTTCTCTCTTTGTCTTATCCTGTTCACATATCAGCAGTTGTTGTTCCTTGAGAAATGTATTCGTTGCATGCATATCACCCTTGCTCTCTGTCTTACACATTTACAGAGGTCCTGTTGAACCTTGTAGGTCTGGTCGGTCTTCATAATTAATATTTTAATTCTTGATGTATTTGAAATGATAAATAAAGCATGTTCTTCATGACCTTGTAAAAGCAGAAAATATATGACTTACATGTTCTTCATGTCGGTTTTTAAAGGAGAAAAATTGAATTTTTGGCTTTGAAAGAAGTTAGGTTGGCTCCCCTCTAGTCAAGTCGACCCCAGTGAAGAGCCACCCATTTGGTTAGCCAAGAAGATTATAAATAAGGTACTCAACCTCCAGTCCAAGCACCATTTGATCTCTCACAAGAAGATATATCCTGGGCATATAAGCGAAGGACAAATTCATCTACATATTTCTCTATCTTGATCTGGCTTTGCACATGTAAAATCTCTCTCTCTCTCTCTCTCTCTCTCTGCATTTCACACGTGGGCATATTTAGGACAGAAGGTCGAATTTCTGGGCAAGCCAAAATTTGAATTTATGCAGATCAAGGACGAGCTTGTGCAACAGTTTGTTGACTTTACTAGAGGGAATATTGACCAGGTTTGACCTAGCTATATTGTTGGTCAGTTTGACCTTGTAAATGATAGATGTATCTCTGCTGAACTGAAGAATTTCTCTAAAGTTGTTGGGTTTTTCCCCATGTGGGTTTTCCCAAGGTAAATGCTTGTGTTCTTGATTTGGTTGTCTCTTTATGATCCTAATGTCTATTATTGAATATCTTTTGTGTAATTGTTTTATGATAGCATTGAATGAATGGAAGATTAAATTATGTAATCATATGAAATAATTATCAGATATGAAGATCTCTAAAAATAAACATGGTATTAAAGTAGTGGGTGAAAGAGTAGCCCTAAAAGAAGCAGTTTACCTCAAGTTATCATCTGGGGCTTAATCTATCATCTTCCCTATAAACACTAGTTCCATTCTATTTGTAAAAAGGGCGAAAATCTTTGATTTCCCTTGTGTTCATATCCTCCTAATACATGAAGAGTTTGTCTTGTGTCTAAGCGAGAGTAGTAAAATGTTGAAACCCTAGTATAATTTTCAAAAAAACAAAATACCCTTAGGTAGGTGAAAGTCTCATAAAGAAATAGCTGTGATACATTATTAAGCTTGTGAGAAGACCAAGGGTTTGTTGTAGAGAAAAGGGACCCTGGTTCCATATCACAGTTTGCAAGAAAACAACATACCAAAGATCTGTCTGTCATGATAATATTCCAATAGTTGAAGCATTGTTAAAGAAGGTCGAAGTTTGAGTTGAAGATAGGCCAAAAGGCCTCATCCTATTTCAGTAAGACAAGGAGGACACAGAGTCTGTCTTAGTAAGCCGAAGAAGATCATCTTCTCTAGAAACCCTAAAAAGGACAAAAATCTTTGATCTGCCTTGTGTTCATATCCTCCTAATACATGACGAGTTTGTCTTGTGTCTAAGCAAGAGTTGTAAAATGCTGAAGCCCTAGTTTTATTTTTTGAAAGACAAAATACCCTCAGGTAGGCCAAAATCTCATGAAGCAACAACTGTGATCCATTATTAAGCTTGTGAGAAGACCAAGTGTTTGTTGTAGAGAAAAGGAACTTTGGTTCCATATCATAGTTTGCAAGAAAACAACATACCAAAGATCTATCTGTCAAGATAATATTCCAATAGCTGAAGCATTCTTAAAAAAGGTCGAAGTTTGAGCTGAAGATAGGCCAAAAGGCCTCCATCTATTTCAGTAAGACGAGGAGGACACACAGTCTTTCTTTGTAAGCCGAAGAAGCTTCAGAGCCTAGTCCAAGAAGGCCGAAGTTCTGGTGTTAAAGGCCCTAAGACCACAGGTCTTGAAGAAATCAAAATCTGAACCTCATAGTTCGTGAGAAAGGGCTAAGAAAAACCTCAAAGCATATTGCTTAAGGTGAAAGATCAAAAAATCAAGTCAAAGTTACCTTGGAGATTTACAGAGTTCCAAGAGCCTCCATAAGTTGACAAGGCAGTGTCAGACATTTGCTTCAAAAGGCCAAGAAGATCGAAGAGCTCAGGATTAATGGTCTATTACAATGGGTCGAAGAATCTCAAAGATAGAATAGACTATTACAATATGGATCATTAAATGAATTGTTTGTAGGTTTGTTTGTGTAGCAAGAAAGTCAAGAATGATTTCAAGACCACATAATGGTGCAAGCATAAAGATATAGTAAGCATACTTTCTCAAGGTCATCACGATGGATTTCTATGCAAAATAATATGCCTTGAAAGGAACACTTCATTTGATATAAATTCAAAGTCAACATGTTGTAGCAGAAATCTAAGTCTCAGTCAATAAGGCATAAGAACCTCAGAAAGGCCAGAAAGCCTCAGTATAGCATACACAGTAACCAAGAAGCCTAATATTTGTTGTGCGGAGAAGAACAAATTGACTGAGTCATCTCTAGATTGAAGAAATCGAGCTCCTTAATTTCCTGAGAAGTCGAACTAGTGTCACTTTGGAGGAAGCAGCCAAAAGAAGTTTAAAGTATCTTTGTCTGAAGATTGTCTTCATACAATCACATCACAATGATGAAATGTTCAAAGGCAAGTGTGTGGCCTGGGAAGCAAAGAGATATATAAAGAGACCAACGAAGCCATTTATTGCTTGAAACAAGAGATATATATCATCACCTAAAGTGATTTCTTTTGAAAGGTTTATTTTTGGTAACTCTCTTGGAAACCTCAACAAGAGGAAATGTTTGCCAAATATCTTTGTCAATATGTTTGGTTGAAAAAGGCATGTATCAAGGTTTTTTTCATAAGGGATTAAACAAGACTATAATCTAATCCAAAATCAGACAATAAGACCGTAGTTATAAAGGGATCTTCGGAGAAACCATCAAAGAAAATTATGATTTGAATGCTGAAGAAACCTCCTCAAATTCGTTGATGAGTTTTACAAATAACCTTTGATCATGTTCATGGAAATATTGTTAATAAAATGTATCTATTAATGTGAGAAATCAAACATGTATGTTTGGAAGCAGAACATTGTCATTTATGAATTCTGGCTATTAGTTCTAGAATCTAATCTTCACACATCAACGAGAGGATCATTGTCATTTAATGAAAGCACGTCTTGGATATAACAATCTTACAGTGAAAAAGAGGTCTAGTTCCTCTTCAAGTTTGAAGACCAAAATAAGTCATTTGCAGATCTGAAAGTGTTCTTATGAGAGAGTCAAAATCAATATTTAGCCAAAAATATATGGCTACTAAAATTGTTGAAGCAGGAACCTAGTATGCCATGAGTATGTCTCCTAATCTGGACTGCAATATTCTTGATTGTTTGGAACTCTATGACAATTGGACATCTCGATATGGAAAGAGAATTCGTACTTGACCAAGTCTCCAAGGAAAATATATTGTTGTTGTAACAATGATTTTGAGAAAGCCAAATTACTTGGTTCAAAGAGATCAAGGATAATCATTGGACGAAATATACTTGATTGATTGATGACAATGATGAAGTTCATCTCTAAAGAGAATATTGATTCTAGGGTTTTGACATTTGGATATGAAAAATGGAGATCTAGGGTTTGAAAACCCTAGCTATCTAAAAGGGCTTGAAAGAGATAGCTTTATGGTTTATGGACAAAACCCTAGAACTAAACCTAGAGTAACATTTCCACTGCAAGATGAAACCCTAGCCTATGCAAGGAAGGAGTGACCTCATGCTGATGATGAGGACAAGGTTGATAAAGTTGCAAAATGGATGCAAGAAGGGTAAGATCAAGAGAGAGCTGACATTGGCTATAATCCTCAAAAGATAAGTATTTTATATCTCTCTTCTTTATTACTACTGTTGTTGTTAGTTATTCTCTTGTCTTTGTATCCTTTGCTTGGTTGTAATTATTCTTCCATGGCCTCCTAGTGAGGATTGCAAGTAGATAATAAAAGCTACCTAGGCTTTGGCAAGTAAATAGAAGAAGTGGAAGAATGAAGCAAAGAGGACTTTCCCAAAATCATAATTTGAGGGATATTATACTAGATGAGATCCAAGCTCAGAGGGAGTAAGCAGATTAGCGAGTTTGAAGTATATCTTGATTATGCCGAATAGAAGTAGAAGTCAATGGTGACTTCAAATTGGATCTAAAAGATCTAGCATGCAGCAGTTGGTAGTGTAGACAAATAAGCAATAGATGAGAATAGAAGGTTATCCCAAAAAGAGGGAGAAGATCATGACAAGATGTTTGTTCCAACTATCAAGTACACTTATGTTAGAAATATTTCTCTGAAAATTGCCCCAGGTCGATGCAGAGATGGTTTTCCTCATTGAAGTAATTGAGGAGGAAGTGTACATTGAACTACCTTAGGTTTTTAAAATGAGAAGAAGTCTCATGATTGAAGAAGACTCTGTACGATCGCAAGAAGACACATTGGGCTTGGTCTTTTTGGCATTAATGGATCAAGGATGATCCTATATGATTTGTCTCTAACAAAAGCAGAAGGAATCATGTGTCAGAGGGAGTTGTTGTGGCAAAAAGAATTGCTTCCGTAACAGAGGGAGTAGTAAAAGAGCCTTGTTTTAGCTTCAGAGGGAGTTGACCTCTAAATTTTGAGAAGATGGACTGTCATTGACATTGTCAGACTAGAAGTTGATATGCTAAAAGACAATAGTGGCAGAGGGAGCACCTAGTCAATGTGACAGGAAGGCAACTGTGATGATGGGCATAGTGAAAGGAAGCTAATTAGCTTTATGAGCCAAGGCATGTTGCTCAACATGAGTGGAGTACTAGCATGGCACAATTGATCATGGGAAAGACAGTTATGATTTGACTACAACTGTAGATTTAGATTGGGTAGAGAGTGTTGAAGACAAAAAGAACTCATCAAGATAGTGCTTTAGTTTAGGCCAATGTTGCAGGAAACGTCCCCCCCCTTCCAATCTAACCCCCAAAGCACGGTCCGTACGGATGCGTCCAGGAAGCGCCTCCCGAAACGCGCTTTTGAAATTCTGAAACGTGTTTTGGACTAATAATGACGCTTCCTAGAAATTCCGGAAGCGTCCCTCCGAAGGTGTTTCAGAATCTCCATAGCACGTTTCGTACGGCACTTCGAAGGCCGAATCGTACGGTTCCCTTACGATTTCGTACGCGCTTCGGAAAAGTGCGTGACACGACCTAAGAAAATCAAATTTTTTTTTTTATTTCTTGGTGAGTTTGCTTATTGGGGTGGGTCCAGCTTGGGTTAGGGTGAGGAATGAA
>APFE030097300.1:61528-78752 GCA_000404065.3 Pinus taeda
ATATAGCAGACGCTTCGCTTCCTAGATTTCTGAAAAATGACACTTCCACATCCCTGCTTCCAAAAAACGTCCCTGCTTCATGCAACAATGGTTTAGGCTCCATTGTAATTTCTTGGATGAGCATGAAGCAGACATTTGTCGCACTCAGTATTGCAGAGGCCGCGTATATGACAACTGGATTGGCAAGTTGAGAAGCATTTTGTCCTCAGAGACTACTTGTATGACTGTCTTGATCAGGTGCACATGATGACCATGATGACAGGTTGAAGCACCGTGAGATCCAATATCAAGACATGGTATAGAAAGAAGTAGCATGACTTCAGTATTATTCTACAGTCTAGCAGATTTCTAACAAAGCCTTTGTCCCAAGGCAAAGTTTGTATACTTCGGGGACAAGGTTGGATTTGTTGAGAATGCCTCTTAATGAGAGGGAGTTTTGATGAGATAGCATCAGGGACACACATTCTCCCTGTGTCATATATAACCAAAATCAGTGAGCACGGTCTAGTAGAGGACAATCATTCTTCCTATGTCACGTATATTAACCAAAATTAGGAAGAATGGTCCCAGAGGCCCAGAGTTACTGAGATAGAGTGTCATCTTTCAGCGTTAAGCTCACATAGCATTAGGCCCAAAATTACTCAAATAGAGTGTGGCCTTTAGAGATTCACCATGCGTCAAAATCTTGACCAGAAAAATGGTGAACCAAGATTAGTCTGTATACCATGTGTCAAATAGACCAAAATTAAGGTGACTAGTTAATGTTATTGATGTACCATATGTCAGGAGTACCAACCAAAATTATGGTGAGGATACACCATAGGTCAGAGGTACCGACCAGATTTATTCAGAGTTATTGTCCATAATTATGGTAGTTTGTTGATGTTGTTGACTTACCATGTGCCAAAATTGGTTAACAAGATTATGGTACTTTGTTGATGTTATCGATTTACCATGTGCCACAATCGTTGACAAAAATATGGTAACTTATTTTACCACGTGTCACAATAGTTGACCCGATTATGGTAATTGGATTTGTTATAACCTTTTTCTTAGAGAAATTTGCCAACATGAGAACATCTAGATAGTCATTATGAATACCTCCCTAGCTAAGAGGGAGTGTTGAATTTTGTTGCTATGGTGGTCTTCATAATTAATATTTTAGCCCTTGACATATTTATAATGATAAATAAGGCATGTTCTTCATGACCTTGTTAAAAGATAAAATATATGACATGTTCTTCATGTTGGCTTTTAAAAGAGAATAATTGAATTTTTGGCTCCAAAGGAAGTTAATTCAGCTCCTCTCTAGTCAAGTCAGCCCCAGTGAAAAGGCACCCTTTCGGCCAACAAAGAAGACTATAAATAAGTCACTCGACCTCCTTCTCCAAGCACCATTCAATCTCTCACAAGAAGATATATTTTGGACATATAAACGAAGGACAAGAAGAACCAAGAGAACAAGAAGAAAGACAAACTCATCTACATCTTTCTCACTCTTCATCTGACTTAGCAAGTGTGAAATCTCTCTCTCTGCAGTTCGCACATGTGGGCATATTCTAGACAGAGGGCCAAATTTCTAGGCAGGTCAAATTTCTAATTTAAGCAGATCAAGGACAAGCTTGTGGAGTAAATTATTGACTTGACTAGAGGGAGCTTGACCAGGTTTGACCTAGCTATATTGTTGGTCAGTTTGACCTTGTAAATGATTAGATATATCTCTGTTGAACTAAAGAATTTCTCTAAGAAAAAGGTTATTGGGCTTTTCCCTCATGTGGGTTTCCCAGGGTAAATGCGTGTGTTCTTGATTTACCTGTTTCTTTATGATCCTAATGTTTATTATTGAAAATCTTCTATGTAATTGCTTTATGATAAAATTGAATGAATGGAAGATTAAATTAAGAAAAAATACGAAGTAATTATTAGATAAGAATATCTCTAAAAATCAACAGGTCCCAATATACACATTATTTCTGCTCACTCACTCTTCTCTCTGTCTTCTCATCTTTCTGTCACCTTTTCTTCTCCTCTTCAGCAACTAAATCTATCATTGCCATGGGTATAGGTCCATGGTTTTACCCATGTAAATCCCCCTTAAGACTGTATCGGCGCATAATGGCTTATCAACATGATCTCCTTATTTTCAGCTCCCTACTTGGTGCATATCACTACATGCCAAGATCAAGGGCTTAGGTTCAAAAAGGTACTAAGGCCTAGAACAGTAAAATTTGCCCATATGTTAAATACCCAACACTTTCCAAGACACATGGAGTGACCCAATCAAAATCGACAAGACAAGAGTCATTTTGGGGCCCCCCTGCCTATCTGAGCTTTAACAAGGGGGGTCAATAATTTGTCATCTATGCCATTTAAACAACCATAACCTTTTTAATGTGCACCAAGTGATCTCATGAGCCGTCAAATATGATGGCGGGGATGTTACTTCAGGGCTCCCCTCCTATTTGGAATTTAACAAGCGGTTCCAAAGTATTTTGTCGTATGTGCCTTTGCAACATGGTGCCACAAAGGTTACTTAGGTCCACTGCTTGCCACTACCGCTATGCACTGCTAACTTATGGTCAATAGTCTATGTCATGTCCACCTCACTACCACATCACAACCTGCCACATGTCATGCCACGCCATTGCCACATCATTGCCACATGTCACTCAAAGAAGGACCATTTGGTCACGTAAAAGGGTCAAATCCACCTGCCATGTGTCCCTACATTAGTTTGCCACATCATCGGGCTACCACCTATCTCTACCAAGTCACCTTGCCATGTCATCTGGGGTCCACCTATCCCATAGAAACCATGTCTAGACTCCATCACTTCAACTTTAGGTTTCTCTTCATTCCTAAGGAGTTAGACTAAGTGTCATATACCACTGGAAAGATCTCTAAGAGGGTTATCCAACCAAACACTTTTCATGTGTTATTGAACAAGTTACCTGCATACAAAATTCCTTCAAATGTAGGCTACTTAGCAAACAACCAAGTCATCATAAGCTTAGAACACTATTAGTAGAAGCAACCAAGTCACCAATAGCATCATAAGAATCATGCATGGATACTCAACAAGCTCCCCCTGATCTTGACATCATTTGACATCAATGACAATAACCGCCAACATACCCAACAATTTTTGTCCATGTTGTACTATACCACTCTACTGCTCATTCCTCTATTTTTGGCTACAAATTGTATCTTCTTATGTGTTGTTACACACTCCTAAGCCTTGTCTCCTCGACATCAGGATCTGTCGGCCTTGTTACCCACCATTTTGTGGGTGATATCCCTAGGAGAAAAATTTCTCCAAGATGGTCCTCAACTGGCATCTAGCAACGCCCTGCATCCTGTTGTAGCAGCTGTAACCACCCTCCAAAATTTTGCCTTAGCCTCGTTTTGGAGCCTCCCTACCAACCATCCTTAGCAGCATGTCTTGCACTATCAAGTACATAGGCTTCAGGTGAGTTTCAGTGGCTCAACAGCCTGTGCATGTCAACTTGTTTGTCTCCCACCCGTAGGCTATCGTTCTGGAGTTAGACAATTTTCTAGTTGAGATTCTCTCCCTGTAAGTTGCGCAATTCTAGAGGGGAACCAGCCTTCCCTCCAGAAATTGCGCAATCCTATTGGGCTCCAAAATTGTGCAATCTATCCCTACACTTAGCTTTAGCTTAGAAATTGCGCAATTATGGGAAGCAATGACTTGCTAGCCCCAGAAATTGCGCAATGCCTGAGGAACAACCAGCCTTGCTCAACCCAGAAACTGCACAAATTTCATCCCCAGGGATGCACGCTGTTGTATGTGCTATTAGGTTGACCAGTTCCCTCCAAGACTGAGCAAGATTGATTTGCATGCATGGCCTGCTTTTCCTGTAAAAGAAAAAAGAAAAGCATCCCTAGATTTTAGGGATCTATTTTTAGCAACTAGAGGTTACATACAAAGATTGTTTTAGGAACCCTCGCCAAGTTTCGTTTTTGCCTAGATTTGTGGCATGTGCGTCATAACCTCGATCTTATCAAAACTTATTTGTCGAAAGTTGCAGAGCTCATTCGTCACATCGATCTTGCAACTCTGACATCCCACATCGCATCTAGGAGTCTTCGACACATTTAGCTCAGCTTTTTCATGGTAAGTCTACTTTCCCTGTCTTGCATTGTGTTTCTGTCACTTTTTGTATTTCGCTTTGTGTAAGTGTTGTTTGCTTGATTTCAATGAATGCTTGTTGTCATTTTGATGCATGTTAGCTTGTAGAACCATTGTTTCAGTTTTTCTTTGTATCTCACTGTTGTCGCATGCATGGCACTGTTTTTGCACTAACGGCCTTCGTCCCAGCGACATGCTTCACACGCATGATTTCTTTCATGTTTTCTGAATCCTGCACTCACTATTTGCATGCATGATCATTCACTCTTTCTTGCACTCAGCTTCGCCATGCATTCAGACTTCTCATGTTTTTAGTCCTTGTCAGCGGGTCTGGGTTGCCTTGGCCCAGATAATACCTTGCCTGGCTAGCAAATGCGCATTTCTGGAAGTGAAGGCTCCGCCTTCCCTCCAGAAATTGTGCAAATCTGGCCAAGCACTGGCCTCCAGGCTTGCATTGCGCAATTCTAGGAGGCAGTGCCTTGCTAGCCTCAGAAACTGCCCAATGCAATTTGTTGGTTTGTATGTCACTTCTGACTGAAATTGAGCATTGCGCAATTTCAGTCCTCAACAAGCCAGGCTGGACTATGCATTACGTAGTTCTAATAGTCAGCCAACCTCCTAACAGCCTGAACTGCGCCTTGCACAATTTTGACAGTCAATCTCCCAACATCCCAGTGAAAATTGCGCAAACTTCACAAAACAGTCACGCAGGTATGTTCCATGTCAATCCTCTGTTTTGTTTAGGTTTTCAATTGACAGATTGCTTGCCATGAGTGTTGTTATGTCTCCAGGTATCACAAGTGTCCGTCCGCCCCTTAACAATATAGGTATATGGCTTCCCAGGGAGTAGAGTCATAGGACATCATTGAGAGCGCAACTGGGGATGCAGTTGAACAAGTGTCTATGAGCTTGCTTATCTATAAAGACACCAAGTTGTTCATAGACAAGGATATCAAGATGAAATGGCAGCGACATCGCAGCGAGAAGCACCATTAGTAGCAACAAAAGGTAGCAGACCTACACACAGCAAAGGAAAGAAGAAGGTTGTTGACGGCGCAAAAGCTGAGTAAAGTTAGAAGTTCAAAGCAAATCCACTTGTGATGAAAGAAGCTTTGGAGATTGTGGATAAGAGGTGACAACGCGATAAGAGGATTGCGCAAAGGCAAGGAGAGAAACATAGAAGGAGTTGCAGAAGTTGAAGCGACAACTCAAGGAAGAACAAGAACTGTGCAGTGGAGAGAATGAAGCGCAACAAGCAAAGAATAGGTACAGCAAGAGTCACAACATGCACAGATGGATGAAACTGTGCCCATACAGGTTGTAGACCCATCCCAGCAGCTAGCATGGAACATACAAGGTGAGCAGTGTTGTCAATCACATGCACGGATGTTCAAGAGCATGGATTTCATTGTGCACACACATGCGATCCCATCCATTTGCACACTCACTGAGGCGAAGACAAAGAACCAAGTCCGACTAGAGCTGGACATGTACTTCAACAAGTTGATGCGCATGGCCCACCAGCACAAACTTTGAGATCAGCGTAGACACTATGCATTAGTATGTTGCTGGTCCGGCTACACTCAAGACTATGATGCGCATGTTATCAGACAAGCTGGACAGAGAAGCCAAAGCAGTGTACCCGGATGCAACGGAGGCAAGAGTTTGCTTCCAGAAGGATGTCACCATAGAGTACACAGACACCATCATGGACTAACCATCTTGGCATTGATTCTCCATTGTCAATCATCGCGAGGATGTCGAACAGTTGGTCTTCCCACAACTGTCTGAGTCTCAGTGATGTCTTGCATGGCTTACTCAAGCCTATTTTGTCTCACATGGGTACATGTGCAGATTGTAATGTAACATCTTGTAAAAGTGAAAGAACAAATGTCGATAGTAGAATGTAATAGTCATGTAGTCGCTGAAGAGTTATGAGGGTAGGTGAAGAGTCACAAAGGGGAATGTCAAAGGTCGCCCCACCATTTGCTATTTATAGAACCTCATAACTCATTGTACAAGCTTTTGGGAGCCAAGCTTCCTATAGGTGTATCTTAGAGAAAGCTTGGAGTGTATTGTAACGATCCTTGGCTTCTCCACAGTGCAGAGCTAGTACATCTATTAGGAGGAACTAGTGGTTGGTCATGGTTATATTGTATAATTGGATCTTTCACTCTTAATATAACAGAGCCAACACGTTTCATGCATATGTTGTTATTGTATTCCAGTTGTCTTGGTTATTCTAATGATATATGTAGTTGTTTTCTTACGCATGTATGTATGGACTCTTTCTATATATGTATGTATGAATCTTACTGAGTTGTGATGTTGGTTTAACCATCACTTTGGATCATTTGTTTCCACGCCTTCTAGCTTGTGATGTATTTTTTCTCGTGTGTTCCCTTTCAAGTTGCTTGTTTCCACAGGTTTCTAAGGGGCGCACTTATTCCCATTTCCGTGTGTTAGAACCCTTCATGCACCTTTCTTGGCTTGTTGCACTGGTCACACCCTTGCTACCAAAAAGGACATCCCACTTGCCTCTGCATGCAATCGTGGTCAAGGCGATACTGTACGACCCACTGTTGGGACTCCTACACTAAGCAGTCTGAGGTCTAGTTGGGAATTCTTACCAGGGAGATCCCCTGACATGTTGTCAGGTCCAGCACCGTCAACATTTTGGCACTAGAAGAAGGGCTAGATGACAAGCTGCGTCCTCACATCTGTTTTGAACCTCCGCATACCTATCATGACTAACTACAAAGTTTACCTTCCGGAGTGTATGTCTTATGGAAACAACTTTGAAATCTCGGAAGAGCTTTGGGATAACTTGTCACATAAAACATACGATGGTGGAGGCTACGTAGCCTTGGTTAGGCACACAATTGGCATTGTAGGCTCATGAGAAAGACATGAAATCTTTGAAGATTACATGACCTGTGCGTTGTTTTCCTACACGCTTCGAGGGCACCCAATGCATTGGTGTGCCATGCTGCCCGGAAAATATATCCATTCTCTTTCTCATATGGTCGCAAAGATAGACTGTTCTTTCAATCATTTTGACCATAAAGCATTCAACAAAGAAATTTTGAAGTTACAGAAAGCACCAAATGAATCTGTTGAACAATTTTACATGCATTTTCGTAATCTTGCATACCGATTTCCCAAAGATGAAATTGATTGGGAATTTCTCAATGGAAGATTTGAGTATCTTCTGTACATATCTGAAAATCCACAATTCTTGAAATCACTCTAAGCTCACTTAGCATACTTCAGTGATGGAGCTGTGCAATCACAGGAAGGCATAGTTGCTGTCAGAAGTGACTGTCTACCTTCACCTCATCGAACAGTTCCACCACCGCAAAGTGATGTGGGAGAACATGCACACACATTTGTTGAACTATCACATCCTCCCACCCCACCTGCTCCTGACATTTGCACAGATTTGGCTTGCAAGCCTGCTAGTTGTCATATGGACTTGTTACCTCAACCTCCGTCCCCGCGTTCTGTTGATGCTCCAGATTTTACTGTCTTGTGTTCTTCCATTCTGGACTCCTCACGTATTGTGAATGAGGATCAAGTTGTCAATGGAGTTGGTGTTGTGCAGCCAACCTGTGCTATCATTCATGATGAGTGTGTGTGGGAATCCAAAGAAGAACCCGTGGTGAAGGATCACTCCCATCCACCCGTGCCTCTCCCTCTCTATCCTGACATCCCTTGTGATTCTGCCACTGTTGATATCCCCTGTAAAAACTCATTATGGATGTTTCTACTTCCGATTGTTCATAGGACACATCAGATGTCAGTTTGTCATTACTTTGCAAAGAGGACACATCTTCTTCAGAAAATTCATCCAATCTATCATCTACCATTTCTGAAAAAATAGAGGGTGAACACACTTGCTTCTCATCTACCCCTCTGCACGATTCATTAAATCATGAGGATGCCAACAAGCATCCCGAATTTTCTGATCGTGGCTGTCGTGATATTTGTATTTCTTCGTTCGATCATGATGCTGATTCACTCACTGTTAATATGTCTAGGCCACTGGTCTTCGATGATCTACCTGTCGACGAAGTCGAAACCCTGCAAGCTGTCGAGGCACTTCAGCCTGAGCTGATGGTTATGTCAGGCCGTCGCTGTCCTAAGGTTGGTTTCACTTCTGATCAGGAAATTGTTGAAACACACAAGGCTCCTCGTCACTCTCTGCTTCACATTGAAGATCAACCAAACACCCAGATTTTGCTTCCTCCACTCGAATGACA
Organism: Pinus taeda; assembly: GCA_000404065.3. NCBI lineage: Eukaryota > Viridiplantae > Streptophyta > Pinopsida > Pinales > Pinaceae > Pinus > Pinus taeda. The sequence goes on from APFE030097300.1 coordinate 69,941, forward strand.
CGATCCCATCGCTCTTGCATTGGAGGAATCTGACACAGCAAGCATGCTTGTGCGATGTAAGTGGTCTACCTTTTTCACGTTTGCTTGAATGTCACAGTCAAGAGAATGTGTATGCTTAACATTTGCACGTAGTGTAGCGCAACACCATGGCAAGTCCATAGAGTGCATGTCATGCGCTTTCACTCATTTCTTTTCTGTGGACACACTTAAACCCGGAGTGTATTTGGCTTCATCGTTATATCTTTCACGTTTGCTAGTTCACATGACTATGTTGTTCGCGAACCTTACCTTCACCAACATGGGTCGACCAATGCACTGGTGGTTGCATTGGAAGTATCACTTTATGTACGCAGACCCATGCACCGTTAGCTTAGTAGTAGGAGTAGTGTTTGCTTCTTGTTGGTTTGCTTGCATGCATGTTTGCTTTGTTTTTTGTTTGTTTGTTTGTTTGCATGTTTGTTTTCTTACTCGCTTTGCTTTTGCATTTTCGTTTTTGCTCTTCGCTTTTTTGTTGTTTGTTGCTTGTTTACGTTCATAGGATAGTTTCGAATGAACCGTGTGCGACTCTTGAAACAGGTTGGGTAAAGTACAAGAGGACTTGTGCAATTATCAATACTTGCTTACCTATCATCCTATCTCTGTATGATGAACTTTTTGTCTTCAGTCCATGATACACTAATGGAAAATACATTCTATTCGAAGTGAAACTTGATGAAAACACAACGTTTACGCGCTAACTAGTATCACCTACTCTAGTCGGTCGTTTTTGGGTTAACCCTTGTTAGCTCAGTCAAGTAGAGCAAGCTAAAGGGGAAAAACTTAACAACTATGTCAGAGGTATATGCAAAATACTTCTCGAAAGGAACAACCTCTTATGCTCTCAATAAGTCGGGATCCCTCTTCCGCCTCCGAAATGAATAAGTGCTATGCACAGTTGTTGAAAAAATAAAATATGAAAATATGAAAATATGAAAATTTTGAAAAAATGAAAAATGAATAAGGCTAAAGAAGAGAAAGGCTTCCTGCGCAGAGAGGTGATGCAAATAACTCCGTCAGGGTATTGACCAGGCTCGCTGGCAGCGAAGCGATGCTTGTTTTCCTACGTGACTCCGTCGAGGTAATGTCCAGGCTTGCTGGCAGCGGAGCAACACCAGAGAGGAAACTTAAACTCTAACTGTCATATTGCTTGTGTACCAATATACCCTTCATCCCCAATCAAAACCACTGTGTTGAATTGGCTTGGAATGTGTGCTGACTAACCAAGAGCATGGCAGATGCTACATCTTTCAATCAAACTAGTGTGGAAACCAAGATGATCAAAGAACTAAACAATACTTCTAGAGGAGTTAGACTTGTTTTTCACGAAACAAGGTCGATTCAGAGAGCTGGAGTTCTACTAGTGTGTCGCCAAGTGTTTTAGTGGCTACAACCACCCTCCAAAATTTTGCCTTAGCTTCGTTTTGGAGCCTCCCTACCAATCATCCTTAGCAGCATGTCCTGCACTATCAAGTACATAGGCTTTAGCTAAGTTTCAGTGGCTCAATAGCGTGTGCATGTCAACTTGTTTGTCTCCCACCCACACACTGTCATTCTAGACAGGGACTTAGACAATTTTCTGGCTGAGATGCTCCCCCTATAAATTGCACAATTCTGGAGGGGAACCATCCTTCCCTCCAAAAATTGTGCAATCCTATTGGGCTGCCTGTTGGGCTTTAGAATTGTGCAATCCAACCAGGCAACCTTCCCTCCAGCGATTGCGCAATCTAGCCCAACACTTGGCTTCAGTGAAGAAATTGCGCAATTATGGGAGGAAGTGACCTGTTGGCCCCATAAACTGTGCAATGCCTGAGGGACAGTCAGCCTTTCTCAGCTCAGAAATTGTGCAAATTTCATCCCCAAGCTTGCAGGCTGTTGCATGTGTTATCAGGTTGACCAGTTCCCTCTAGGACTTAGCAAGCATGATTTGCATGCATGGCATGCTTTTCCCGAAAAAGCAAAAAGCAAGCATCCCTAGATTTTAGGGATTTATTTTTAGCAGTTGGATGTTACATGCAAAGATCGTTTTAGAAACCTCCCATCAAGTGTCATTTTTTCCTATATTTATGGCATGTGCGTCATAACCTCAATCTTATCAAAACTCATTTGTCGGACGCTACAGAGCTTATTCCTCACATCGATCATGCAACTCTGACATCCCACATCGCATCTAGGAGTCTTCGACACATTTAGCTCAACTTTTTCAGGGTAAGTCTATTTTTCATGTCTTGTGGTGCATTTCTGTCGCTTTTTGTATTTCGCTTTGTGTAAGTGTCGTCTACTTGATTTCAATGAACACTTGTTATCTTTTTGATGCATGTTAGCTTGTAGAAGCATTGTTTCAGTTCTTCTTTGCACCTCACTGATGTCACATGCATGACACTGTTTCTGAACTGACGATCGTCATCGTGGCGAATCGCTTCACACGCATGCTTGCTTTCTTGTTTTCAAAATCCTTCACTCATTGTTTGCATGCATGATCATTCTCTCTTGCTTGCACTCAGCTCGCCATGCATTCAGACTTCTAATGTTTTCAGTCGCTCGTCAGCGGGTCTGCACTGCCTTGGCCTAGACCTTGCCTTGCTCAGCTAGCAAATGCTCATTTCTCGAAGTGAAGGCTCTGCCTTCCCTCCAAAAATTGTGCAAATCTGGCCAAGCATTGGCCTCCTTGCATTGCGCAATTCTGGGAAGCATTCCCTTGCTGGCCCCGAAAACTGCGCAATGCATTTTGTTGGTTTGCATGTCACTTCTGTATGAAATTGTGCATTGCGCAGTTTCAGTCCTCAATAGGCCAAGATGGACTGTGCATTGCGTAGTTCCAACAGTCAGTCAACCTCCTGAGAGCCCAGACTATGCCTTGCGCAGTTTTGGCACTCAGTCTCCCAACCTATCGGTGAAAATTGCACAATCTTTACAGACAGACACACAGGTATGTTGCATGTCAATCCTCTATTTTATTTTGGTTTTCAACTAACAGATTGCTTGCCATGAGTGTTGCTATGTCTTTAGGTATCACAGGTGTTCGTCTGCCCCTTAGCATTACAGGTACATGGCTTCCCAGGGAGCAGAGTCAAAGGACATCGTTGAGAGCACAACTAGGGATGTAGTTGAACAAGTGTCTATGAGCTTGCTTATCTATGAAGACACCAAGTTGCTCATAGACAAGGATATCAAGATGAAATGGCAACGACATCATAGCAAGCAACACCATCAGCAGCAACAAAAGGTAGTAGACCTGTGCGCAAAAAAGACAGGATGAAGGTTGTTGATGATGCAGAGCCTGGGCAAAGATGCAAGTTCAAAGCAGATCCACTTGTGACGAAAGCATCTTTGGAGATTGTGGATTAGAGGTGACAACGTGACAAGAGGATCGCGCAAAGGCAACAAGAGAAATAGAGGATGGAGGAAACAGAGAAGGAGTCATAGGAATTGAAGCAACAACTCAGGGAAGAACAAGAAATACGTAGAGGAGAGAAGGAAGCACAACATGAACAGGTACAATAGGGGGCGCAACATGCACAGATGGATGAAACTATGCCCATACAAGTTATAGACCCATCCCAACAGCTAGTACGAAGCAGACAGGATGAGCAGTGTTGTCGATCACATGCACGGATGTTCAGGAGCATGGATGTCATTGTGCGCACACATGCGATCCCATCCATTGGCACACTCATCGAGGTGAAGACAAAGAACTAAGTCCGACTGGAGCTAGACATGTACTTCGACAAGTTGATGTGCATAGCCACCATCACAAATTTGGAGATCAACACAAACACTATGCATCAGTATGTCATTGGTCCGGCTGCATTCAAGACAATGATGGGCATGTTATCAGACGAGTTGGACAAAGGAGCCAAAGCAGTGTACCCGGATGCAAAAGAGGCAAGAGTTAGCTTCCAGAAGGATGTCACCATAAAGTACACAGACACCATCACAGACTACCCAGCGTGGCATCGGTTCGCCACCGTCGATCATCACGAGGATGTCGAAGAGTTGGTCTTCCTACAGATGTTTGAGTCTTAATGAGGTCTTGCATGGCTTACTCAAGCCTATTTTGTGTCACATGGGTACATGTGCAGATTGTAATGTAGCACCTTGTAAAAGTGAAAGAACAAGTGTCGATAGTAGAATGTAACAGTCATGTAGTAGTTGAAGAGTCATGAGGGTAGGTGAAGAGTCACAAAGGGGAATGTCAAGGATTTTGCTATTTATAGAACCTCAAACTCATTGTACAGGCTTTTGGGAGCCAAGCTTCCTATAGGTGTATCTTAGAGAAAGCTTGCAGTGTATTGTAACGAGCCTTGGCTTCTCCATAGTGCAGAGCTAGTACATCTCTTTTGAGGAGCAGGTGGCAGTGACTGTAACGTTCTGTTGCCAGAACTAGTGGTTGGTCATGGTTGTATTGCATGATTGGATATTTCACTCTTAATATAAGAGAGCCAGCACGTTTCATGCATATGTTGTTATTGTATTTCAGTTGTCTCGGTTACTCTAATGATATATGTAGTTGTTTGCTTACGCATGTATGTATGGACTCTTTTTATATATGTATGTATGAATCTTACTAAGATGTGTTTCTGGTTTAACCATCACTTTGGATCGTTGGTTTCCCTGCCTTCCATCTTGTGATGTATCTTTGCTCGTGTTTTTCCACAGGTTTCTAAGGGGCGCACTCATTCCCCTTTCCGTGTGTTAGAACCCTTCATGTACCTTCCTTGGCTTGCTACTTTGGTCACACCCTTACTACCAACAAGGACATCCTGCTTGCCTCTGCGCACAACCGCGGTCAAGGCGATACCGTACGACCCACTGCTGGGACTCCTACACCAAACGGTCTAAGGTCTAGTTGGGACTTCTCACTGGGGAGATCCCTTGACATGTTGGCAGGTCCAACACCATCAACACAACCACCAACTAGCTCGTTGTGCCACTTCTCCTTCACCTGAGCCAACCATGTGGTCCCTCACCCATCTGTCATGATCGTATGTTTGAAGGTGGGCCTCCCAAACCTAAAGGTATGCCTTGTCATTTGGTAATTGAGTATTGTAGTTTACTTATCATGGAAACTTTTGGGCATGAATTGATGGGGTGATTCGCAAAAAGAGTGGGCTAGGTCTGTGCTCTTGTCCCTAGACCTCTTTTGGATGCTACCCTTGGACCTTTGGGTTCTAGAGATGGTACTTCATGGGAAACCTTGATTTTGGTTGCATGGTCCCACTCCCTCATCCACATATATCACTCCCCCTCTATTCATTATAATCCCATTTCATCATTCTACCCACCTGGGTCCACATAGGGTTAACCTCCCCTTCTCCTTACCCACACCTTGGGTCAAGCATGGAATGATGCCCCAGAGGTTGATGCAGCTAAAAAGAAAAGTAAAAGCATAATTGGCCACATTCAACAGGAAAATGTACCACAAAATGCAAAAGATGGTTGAGACAAACACATTTAGCATGTGGGCAAAAGCCAATGCATGAGCTCTACCCCATTCCTATGGCCATCACCTTGGTTCCTATAGGCCCTATATGAGCCTCTTCTATCATTCAGGAACCCATGATTGTCCCAACCCTCGGTTGGCAATGAACCACCCCACCTCCAAAGGGGTATCCACTGCTATACTTTACACATCATGCTCTTGTTCCTTGAGCCCCGAGTAGTGAATCAAAGGAAATCATAAAATTCTAAAGGCATATGAAGAAGGGTGGAAAAGTCAAGGTCAAGGTAACTCATCTATCACGATTTCTCCCTCTTATATAGTATATACCCAAGTGTGGGCTTCCCTTTATTAGCTACCCTTGTAGCCCAACATGGGGCCCAAGGTTGCCCCTTTCATTCCCTATCTCATTCATCTCTTTCTCACATGCCACCACCATTTGAAGGATGAAACTCAGACATATCATCCCCTTTAAAATTAGAAACCACCTAATAGAGCACTTGGTTAGCCCCCCTTGGAGCTTGGAGACATTAGCACATGTCAAAGCCCACTATGGAAGGGCATGCCATTATGAAGTGCCCACTTGTTGTCCATGGTTTGTAAGCTCTTTAACTCGATTTCTTTAAATTCCTTGCTGTACTAGAAGGCAAGGGTACGCATTGGATCTTATGCAGAGTTACGAATGGTCTCCATTTTGGGTTTGGTATCCCTATACAGGGTCCTAACCCTTCAGAGGGCTACATTGGCACATGTAGGGTGTGTAAAGATCCATGCTCTCCACAATAATAGACAACATTCCATGGATCTCCAAAGATGTTCATAGATTGCTTGAGTTTCGTCTATTGGACGAAAAAGGTGCACATGGTTCACCATGCCCAGTCGGCCCCACAGTGGTATCCTACACTTGGCATATGACCCAGGACTTGTATGTTGATGTCGCATCACTTACATCATCATTTGAGCCCTTACAGGTGGTCTATAGGCATCTTCGATCTACTTGGAAACCCATGAGGTTACTTGTGTACCTCCACACCCATTGGGAGCACCACAGGTTTATTATTTGGAGAATAAGGGCCCCACCCATTGTCCACTACTTTTGGGAGTCCTATTCATCATTATGGCACTTATGGACTTCATCGGGCTTCTTGGAAGGCCCAACGACATGTATTATTGATCATTCGACCTCTTAAAAGGCTTATTCTTTTGTTTATGAGCTAGTTTGGTGGGCTTGTCACCAAAAGTTAGTTATTTTGCACGTTATTTTATTTTAGGGTCTAATGTAGGTCTAATTAGCTAAATCAAAGTCATTAGAGGTGCATAAATAGAAGGATGAGGATTCATTTTAGCATCATCCCTTGGATTTGGAACTTGTATCTCTTTAGAGATTTTTGTTATCCTTCTTGGAGGATGAATTTTTGGAGAATGGAATGAATTTTGATGTTTGGATTATTTTCTCATGTCTTGGAGCTTCTTGAATGGAAAGAATTTGGATGGTTGGATATGTTCTTATATATGTAAGTACAATTTAAAACTATTCTTTCTCTCTATTTTTGTCCCATACATTGTTATTGGGATTTCACTATACTAGGGCTTATTTGTTGCATCTATTTATGTGAAATTGTGGAAATTTTGTTTCTAGATAGTGAATGCTTTATGTATGGGCCATGTATAATGAATGAATGTTCCTAAGGATTTTTCATTATTGAAATTCATCTTGATAAGACATCTATCTTGCAAAACGAAGTATAAAGTCTTTGACGTTGCTTTTGTTGTTGCCCTAGTGCTAAGCGAAGTTGTCTTTGAGGCCTCCTTAACCTAGAAAATTCAAAATCCCATAGTCATAATTCTACTCGACTCCAATCTCCCCAAAGGATTAAGCAATGGGCCACCCAAAGGTGATCACCTTAAACCTTATTCATCCTACTCCATTTTCTTTTCTAGGCCATATCATTTATCTTGTAAACCACCCATCAAAAGAAATCTATCTATTGACCCCTACTGCACTGGTGTGTCTCGTAGGTACCTTCCAATTTTGAGGAAATTTTGACGGTAGGATTTTAAGATATCTCAAGTTGTAACCTCGAGATTGAATCTTGCCCTTGGTTTCGTTACATTTCTTTGGTCTCTTTCTCCCTCCGAATAGGTCAAGCATATCATTGGTTGTTAAACCCTACCCCCTTAACATAACCTCGGGTCCACTTGGTCCCTTGTGGTCCCATACACTATTAAGGATAATTCTTCAAGGACCTCTTGGAATCCAAGTTCTCACAAGGATTTTAAGGCCTAGGAACGTCCATCATAAGATACATACCCTAAACCTGAGCCTTGAAATTACCCTTAAGCCCTTCCTTGAGAACTTACAACCTTGCCTTCCAAGGCAAGCAAGCCATATAGTTGAGCCTCTTTTGTGAATAGGCTTCCAGGATCACCCCTCACCATATCATTGGTCCATCCATTTCATGATCCTCATCATAACAAGTCTCCTCCCATCAATGAAAGTTCGTAAAGAGCAGGGAGCCTTAGCCAAGGTGACAGTGGGCTATTGCTCCATTGTTGCCCTTAGTCTAGTAGTATCCCTTCAAGGATCCCCTCTTAGGAACCCTGCTAGTTTGAGCCGTAATTTCTGGCGCCATTGTCAGGGACACGAGACGTGTGTTTTGTTCCCCATACGACATATTGACATATCATTATTGGCGACTCCATTGGAAGAATGAAGCCTTAGTTCTTCATTGAACCTCAAAGCCAATGCTTGTAGGGTGAAGCAGGCATTGTTAAGGCAATTTTAGTTCACCCTGGCAGCTCCCTTGATATCAATATATAAAGATCAATGGCTTCTAAAAGCTTCATGAGTGGTTTCTTGCTTTGGATATCACATGGGTTCTAGGATATCCAAATGGCATGGATTGGAAGTTCGTGCAAAATATGCCACAATTCAAGGGTGATCCATCCACAACATTTGACCACATAGCAAAACATATTAAGCATGCTTTTGAGGTTAATGTGGCTCATCTAGACAGCCTCATAGAGTTATTTATTGCCTCTATTGAATACAAGCACCAAGGTTGCCTTGACTCGTGTGAGTTAGAAAGTGTTTCATTATTGAATTGATCAACATATTCATAGAGTATAAGGGACCGAAATTCCAATCTAATGAAGCTGCTTGTGAGAGTCTAGAGGAAGCCCTCCGAAAGGAAGGTCTCATTAGTTAAGATGAAGAGGTTGGAGATTGATCCGGATTTAAACAGGAATGCAACAAATTACAGAGATAACCATATACACAAAGATGCAACGGAAATAATACTTCATTTCATTAATGGAAAATACTGAAACATGCTT